>CM040979.1:25071415-25158847 GCA_022985145.1 Pangasius djambal
TGCAGTATGCTTTGGGTCATTGTCCATCTGCACTGTAAAGTGCCGTCCAATGAGTTCTGAAGCATTTGGCTGAATATGAGCAGATAATATTGCCCGAAACACTTCAGAATTCATCCTGCTGCTTTGGAACCTGGAAGTATGTATATAATCACCTGAATCACTTCTGACCTTCTGAATTGAGACTTTATTTTCAGAGCAGATTACAAAAAACTGTGAGCTAAAACACAAAATGAACCACAAGACATCTATATATTCAAAATAAATAAATCTTTATTAATGATTTGCTTTAGAGATAAATTCCTCATGCATCCCAAATGACAAGTTAGCATGTCCCTTAAAAAATTGTAGTCACGTGAATCAGTTAGTATTACAACTCATTAGAACAAAGATCAGCTATTAAAATCACCTGCCTCGTCGCATACACAAGGCTTGGAAGTCATCGGTCTAACACTTGAAAACAGTTACTTGCGAAAGGCACATAAGACATTCAGCACGACACTTCTTCAAAAACTTCAAATAAGTTTTTTCCCCCAACAAACTAGTGGTTGCTGTGTTTAATTTTTTTTGTTTAAAAAAGGCTTCAGTCATAAACGACTGGAGCAATAGCAGGTTTAGTGCTTGTGCTCAGAAAGCTTAATCTCTACACATAAAGCGTGTCATGGAGTCCCAATATAAAACTTGGAAGTGTGTGTGTGTGTTTACACTTGTGTCCCCTTCCTCTTTTTAAAGTGGCAGGCCTATAAACAGCAGTTGTGACTGGTCAGTTCAAGTGAAACATATTGCACGGTTAGTACCTCACAGAGGCTGCATTAGAAGACTCACAGATATGTACATAAACACACCAAAATGCTTTCACCATCACCTACATTGTGTGATCATCAAGCCTGGCCACCTTTCACCCTAACAAAGAAAAAAAGAAAAAAAAAAAAAAAAAAATACAGCTTAAAGTTTTTCAGAAAAATGGCAGCGTACCATATAAATCTCATATGAAATGATTTGCAGCCTCTCTACTCAGAGAGTTTTTGTATAAAAAAAAGTTTAGAATACTATGACGTTTGCACTCAGGTGGAGGAAACAAGCAGATCCATTTACTGTGTGTTCAGGTGGATGATCCTGTAAAATTGATCCAGTGCAGCAATCCCCCATGTGTGTCCCTGTGGTAATAATGTCTGGCTGAGGTCTTCAGAAAGTGTTGTTGGAATGGTTTGGTTAAGTGTTGCCATGCAGTAGTGTCTGAAGGTCCAGTAGCTACAGTGGGTGAAGATAAATGAATGGATGGTTGGATGATCTTGAGTTTTTCAGTTGGTAGTACAGTGTATTTGAGGAGTGGATGAATGTTCCTGCTGTAATCCATCAGATGGGGCAGTGATATCCAACTGCAGACCCTAAGATGAAGCCCCATCCTGGGCATTGCCTGCTTAAGTGAACAGAGCCTCAGTTTGGGTGGAAGAAGACCCCACTTGGGCATAATAATCCCGCACTTGGAAGTAAGAATTGTCATCTTGAGCAGATAAAGCCCATGCTTGGGTGGATGAAGCTCCTGCCTGGGGACAAAAATCACCACATTAAGTGCAAGAATCTCCCAATTGATCATGAGAATCCTACTTGGGCAGACGAAGCCCTGGCTTGGGTATCAAACACCCCCAGTCGAGCAAAAGAATCCCTCTCTTGGACATAAGAAGCTTGGGCTTGGAAAGAATTTGTTTTTTGGCGGATGAAGCCTTCACTTAGGTGGATAAAGCCCTGGCTTGGGCATCGGTGACCACCAGTGAGAATCCCTCTCTTGGGTGTGTGAAGCTTAGACTTGGATAGATGAAGCCCCACCCTGCCTACGCCGAAGAATCGCTGGATTAAACAAGAATGTCACACTTGAGCATGAGAATCCTCTACTTGGGTTTGAGAAGCTTGGGCATCAAACAGTCCCAGTTGGCATGAGACCCCTCCTGTTGGGTGTGAGAAGACTGGGTTTGGCGAGATGAAGCCCCACCTTGAGGAGTCCCCACTTTGTAGTCTCAGCTTGGGCAGCTGTAGCCCTGGCTTCAGGTGGGAGAAGACTTGGCTTAGAGGGATGAAGCCCCAGCTTAGACGGATGTGTGAGCAAATGTGTGAAAAAAACTTTTCAGTTTTAAATACAAAATAGTCGAGAAAGTGAATGACCATCACTTTGATAAATGTTTCTAACATTAACTTTTGCAAAAAATTTGTAGATGAATAAATTGTATATCTTGTATAAAATCTATGCTGTGATCACATAATTATGCCTTACGTTGAATTAACATTAACGTCAGCTTAGTTAGCTAGCTGGCTAATACGCTACAGTGAAGTGGAAAATACTAACATTTGCCGAACATTTGTAAAAATGTATAAAAAAAAATAAAAAAAATTAAATGCAATGGAAGGTGTGTTGCTTTTATATAACTGTTTAAAATTTACAAATACACTAATCAATCTTATAAAGCGTTAACTAGTAAATGCTAGCTTGTTACAGAATACTTTGCTTTTATTTTGAAAGAAACATTTACTACGGCCCAAGCAGGGGCTTTATCTGCCTAGCCTGGGGCTTCACATGGTGGGTGTGAGGGGCTGCAGATAGATATTGCTGACATGTGGAGCAGACGATCATCTCTGGAGCAGTAGTATCAGGTTGAGGTGTTCAGAATATTGTAGTGGAGAAGTTCACTGGGAAGGCAGTTGGATAGATGGTGTTTGCTGGAGCTGCAGTAGTGTGTGACAGACTCAGGAGGGCAGTGTTTCCTCAGAGTTTAGATCCACAGCACTCCTCCTCTTCAGCTGCTAGGTGAGAAAAACGAAGAGCACAAACGTCACCCATAGTAATAAATGAATGTGCAGACGATGATAAGTAATCAGACACAGACATAAATCGGTTATTGGGTAATATTTCCATAACCAAAGGTGTGAATGTTTTTCATTGATTTTTGTTTGTTTATCATTACTTTTGACCCTGAACATAGTAGTTAATTTATTTACTGACATATGATAGACTATAATAGAAAATATATATATTTTTTATATTGATCCGAAACATGAATTTGAATCTGTAGCAACTATATTTAAGAGTACATCAGCTGGGGGTAAGGGAAGGCTTGGGGTGGGAATGGGATGCGTAACGGACATTTGAGGTTTTGTAAAGCTGCAGCACAATGCTGGTTTTGTCAGAAAATAAGCGTGATAAAAAATAACAATTCTCAACTATCATTTGAAAAAGGAGTAAAGCTGTAAGTGTATACATGTGCTACAGCAGTGTTTGTATTTCACTAAGCCGATCACATCTAACTTCGCCTACTGAACTAATGTCCATCTATCGATCCATCTATGGAAGGTCAGGGCCAGGTAGTTGCACTGTGCTTGGGTTAGACTCACCTAGTCACCATTGTCATGGTGCTGGCTCTTGTGTCGCTACAGGGGATCTCCGCGGCAACACAGCAGCGAGAAGCTCGTTGACGATCTCCTTTCTGATCTCATCAGTGAGACTCTGCTTAATCTGAAAATGAGGGGAAAAAAAGATCTGTGACAATGCAGTAATGCAGCAAACGACAGCAGATAAAAATAAACACGCAAAGGGATATGTAATATACACAAATTAGTCTTAGAATGCACTTCTATTGTAACTGAATTAAAACTATGAACTAAGCTGACTACTTGCAGTGGGGTTCTATTACGCTAAGGGCGGTATCATGGAAATGGGGCATTTATTTATTTATTTAGGTGCCATGGCTTGAGTCCAAAGTTATCATCACTGTCTTTTGTGTCCTGTGATGAAACATTTCTATCCTGGTGGGAGTGGTTTCTCCCAAGATGACTCCACCCCATCCACAGGGTATGAAGGATGACTGAATAGTTTGATGAGGATGAAAATTATTTCAATCACATACTACGGCCTTCAAACTCACCCACACAACTCCAACTGAACACTTAATGAAAGGTTTTTGGAGTGATGTATTAGACAGCGCTCTCTACCACCATCATCACCAAAATACCAACTGAGGAAATATCTTTTGGAAGAATGGTGTTCATTGCTCCAGTACAGTTCCACAGACGTGTACAATCTGTGCCAATGTACACTGAAGGCATTGTGGAAGCTTGTGTTGGCCCAACGCCTTAGTAACACTAACCACTATGTTGGGTTTTCCTTTAATTTATCAATCGTCTGTATATGAGAAAGGGACTAGTAATAGATTAACCAATTTAAACTACTGTATTTAAAATATATGATGTATGATGTGAAAGACAAAAACAGATACAGTGAAGTGTTAAACACACACTATGCTGAACGTCTCACTTGTGATCCTTTCACACAAACATATTCCACAACACCATTAAGTGGCATAACGTCACGTTCGTCTGCATTAGCCAGCACACTGCGGCTACAAAACCACTTTATTCCAGCTTCAGCCAAACACTCAAGAAGGTTTTCATGAAGTGGGCCAAAGTCATAAATCAGCCTGAGTGACATTTCACCAGCTGACAAGTCAGAATGTTCCAGTGTCACCTCGGCTGTCACTAAAAGCACAAGAACACTGAACACGGTGCCAAGAACACAGTGAAAGGAAAAACACTGACTACTGCTGTTCTCAAATGACATGAAAAACATCATAAATTCTTCTCCAGAAGGGTTTGAACAAACAACTTTCAAGTTAGTTCTCCAATGAATTGACTAGCTCTGTCACATGACTCCTCATCTGCAAAGCTGTGATTTGAAAGAAAAAAAAGGCTAAGTGGAAGATTCGCATGCTTCGGCAGTCACCTGTTGGATGAGCTGCTGCATATGATCGTTTCCACTAGCTTCCTCTCCTCCTCCTCTTCTGTCTTCCTGATTTGAAGGCTCTTTAGCATCCTGGTCCAAGACGCTGTGTGCTGTGCTCTGAGCCTTGACCTGAACAAATACATTCAGACAGAATACTGAGAAACAAATGTATTTATTTATTTATATTTTAGTTTCCTGCTTGTCTTAAACACCTTATCATGTCGAATTATCATGGACCCTTATCAAGACATCACATTATCACAGCCCTTTAGGTTGTTTCTCTTTATTGTCATGTGCCCTTATTACCCTCACCCCCTACAGGCACAAACCTTTGTGACCCCTTGTGTCATTACTGTAGCCCCTCATACTTGTGGCTCCTTATATTTATAGAGACTTATTATCTTGGCCCCTGGATATCAAAACCCCTTACTGTTACAAGTGTTCATCTTAATGGCCCTTTACCACAGCTGCTTTTCACCATAAGCCCCTCATTATCATACTCCTTATATTTATGTCTTCTTAGCATCGTAATATAATCATTACCCTTACATTTATATCACCTTATTGTCATGGCCCCAATAATCAAGGAACCTTATATTTATGGCCCCTTATGTGACCTCTCATCCTCGTGACCCCTTGCCCAAGTAACCTCTCATCCCAGTGACCCATGGTCGTTGTTAACCCTCCTCTTTGTGATTCCTCATCCTCTTCAATGCTCGTCCTAGTGCCCAGTGGTCCTTGTAACCCCTCACCCACATGAATTCTCATTCGAGTGACCCCTCATTTTAGCAACTCCTTGTCTTTATAACCTCTCATCCCTCATGAGCGCTCATCCTAGTAACCCCTTGTTCTCATTAAGCCTTGTGTTAGTAACACCTCGCCCTTGTGACCTCGCATCCTAGTAACCCCTCTTCTTAGTTACCCCTTCGCCCTAGAAACCCCTTGTGATTTCTTGTTCTCATAACCCAACTCCCTTGTGAATTTTCGTCCTTGTGACCTCCCATCCTAGTGACCCCTCGTCCTCGTTAACCCTCGTCTTAATGACCCTTGTAATCGCCTTAATCATCCTTGTTATCCTTTGTCTTCATAACCTGTCACCCTTGTGACCACTCATTCTCATTAACCCTTGTCTTAATGACCCTACATCCTTGTTAACCCTCGTCTGTGACAGCTTTTCCTTCTTTACCCTTTTTAACCCTCGTGATCCCCTTATCCTAGTGCCTGCTTGTCCTCATCAAACCTTGTGCTAGTGACCCGTAATCCTCAGAAACACTTGTAACTTTGTAAAGCGGCACTAGCTACTATAAAATAAAATTAGTATAAATAAATCCTTGACCCCTGACCTCAGGTAGACTAGGGCTCATGTTCTGCGTTGTTGTTTGCTCCTGGGTTTCTGCTCCTGATCTCGGAGCGATGGAGGGTGTTAGGCTGACTGTTGAGCGATACACTCCTCCTCTTTTCCTTGATAGAGACGAGGTGAGATCAGTGGGGTCATGGGATTGCACCGGACTCGCTGACCTCGACGAGCGAGCTGAGGTCAGTGAGTCGACTGCACCAGAGCCATCATAGCTCAGCTCCGACTGGAGATACATCTGCTCCCGCAAGAGATCAGTTACCTGTAATGTAATTAATGTAATAATGATGCACTTACTATTGACTATATTCTATCTCAAATCAAGCTTTATTTTAGGTATGTGTAATATGTATCATCTTTTATGATTAAAATTGATGGGTCAGTGTGTTTTCTGAGATGTTTTCTGAAATTAACTCATGATGCATATAATAATGTGAACTATGAAATTATAAGGAATTGTGAGAATTTGGAAATTTGGAAAAAGCCTTCACAAAACAAATCATATTTTTGACTAAAAAAATATTTA
Organism: Pangasius djambal; assembly: GCA_022985145.1. Lineage (NCBI taxonomy): Eukaryota > Metazoa > Chordata > Actinopteri > Siluriformes > Pangasiidae > Pangasius > Pangasius djambal. The sequence goes on from CM040979.1 coordinate 25,078,061, forward strand.
CTCTGTGTGTGTGTGTGTGTGTGTGTGTGTGTGTGTGTGTGTGTGCGCGCGTGCGTGCGCATCCCCTCACCGGTTCTGTAGCTCTGAGTGCAGAGGAGCTCGATAGACTGTCCATGCTCTGGCCCCTGGACATGGCCTGAAGATGAAAACCACACATATTGAAGGGAAAAAAAATGAATGAGCTAAGCATTTTTTCATTTTCACATTTTTATTTGTAGTCCAGGTTGAGTATCAGACATTTTTCTGGCTGTCCCTAAACTGAATTTTCAAAAAATGGTGGAAAAAAACCCTGCATTTTTTAAAAGATTTTTTAATTAAGTTCTAAATAATTAAGGACAGGGAAAAAAAAATCATACTATACATTTAGGAGCATAATAAATTCTTTGAGTGTAGTAAAAAGACCAAAAGAGCTCATATTGCATCATTATTTTTCAGTGACACTGTCATAACATGTAGTATATATTTTCCATATTGAGTTTATAATTAGGAGACTGTGATTCCAGTCTGAAACAAAATGTGCTGATTTCTGGTGATTTCAAATGATAAAATAAGAAAAATAAGAAATTTCAACACAACTATGTAGTTTTGGCTGAATAATTGTGTTATCATTCATGAAGGTCATTTTTGTTATTATTGTGCAGCCCACGTGTCTCATGGCTTTGCTGTCCGTACATCGATTACAGTGTTGATGAAGTTGCGTGGACTGACCAGAGGATGGCGGTAGAGGCGGCTGCTTCGAGCCGAGTGAAGATGATCATCCAGAGTGAGGAGTCGATCCTCCAGCTGGAGCTCCAACTCCTGCAGCTCCTGACGAACAGAGACACGAAGCCTCTGAAGCTGTTCCGCTTCTCGCCTAACACACACACACACACACACACACACACACACACACACACACACACGAAAACATAACATTACAATACAAATACTACTACTACTACTACTACTAATAATAATAATAATAATAATAATAATGAATATAAAAATGTGTACATTCACTTATGCTCCATATTATTTTTTTCATTTCCTATTTTATTTTTCCTTCATATATTGCTTGATAACATTGCTTGATGTCTACAATGTTCATATTAACTCCATATTTTTTTTTATTATTTTGTATTATTTACCATTATTTTGTATAATCTTCTCTTCTTGTTAGATAATTATTAGATAATTATTTTGCTATAACAGATATGCTATAACAGGATACACAGCCATCCTGTGTATCCAGCCAGAAATAACAAAAGCTGGATAGTTAAACAAGACTGTTTCTTGAGAAATGTCATTCTTCAGCTATGAAAGCAGTTTGAGCCAGGTTACAACAGCTTCAACATGAAGCTTTCACAATCTAAAAAAATGTTTCACCTCCTCCACCTCCAGAAGCACTGACGCATTTTGTTTTTCTGGAAATGTCTCGTACTACTCGATAAATTTTCCAATCACAAGATTTAACACTGAAGTATGCTGCAGCTGCTCGCTGTGCTCGGCGAGATATTTAAAGAACTGGACAGTATGAAGAGACGTCAAAGACAAGACATGGTTATATTACAGAACAATGATTAATATGCAAATATATTGCATGATACAATGCCTCTATTACTTCTCTGTTATTTCATTAACATGTTCATCCTACAATATTAAGCAAAAATAAAATGGTAAAATATTGGATTGTTACATCTCTAGTATTTGTCTGTGCCTGTTTGTGTGCGCAGACGTGTTTCTATATGTACGTGTGAGCGTGCGTGTGTGCGCACGTGACTCTGTATGTCTATTTGTCGTCCGCATGTACTTTTTGTGCTTGTATGCATGTGTGTATGTGAGCTTGTGCGTTTGTCTGTGTATGTTTGTGCGCATGTGTGTGTACAATTGTGATTAACACTGTATTACAATTCTAATCAACTGTCACAGATTAATTCCAGTAGTAGCTTTTTAAGAATATTCCTTTATTCGTCTTTGACCCATAAGCACTGCAAATTTCTCTTCTTCTACCAAATGGTGATGAAGGAACAAATACAGTATTTAGAGAATGAAAAACCAGAATCACCTTCAGCTCCACTTACATTTATAACAATTTTTTGTTAAAGTACTGAGCTAGGACCAGATTCATTCTGTTAACAGAAGATACACTGAGCAACTGGTCCGATGTAAGGACCTGTAATATCCGTTAAAGCTTCTAAACTCCTTATAGGACTAGGAAATGTGGCATGTTGCTCGCTTTTCCCCAAATGTATTCAATCAGACAAGACGTGTCTGGTGTGTGATGCTTCTATAGACCTGAATCAGCACATGGTACAGTGACTTGCTGCTGTGGCATTTCCTCACCTCTCATCAGGGGTGAGGAGCTGATAAACCATGGACTGCTGCCTCATCAGCGCCAGCTCAAGGTCCATCATCTGAGTCCGGAAAACATTCAGGTTCCTCCGCCGCCTCTGCAGCTCCTAAGGCAAGCAAGAGGGGACAAACACAATGAGAGAGGTTATACACAAATGACTAACAACACTCCTGAGAAATATGTCCACTTTCAAGAAAAGTAAATAACAAAAACAGTGTGTCTGCATGTATAACAGAGTTAAATGCAGTGTCTTTCAAAACTTTTTAATATACAATATAAACACATTCTTCAAACAGTCATAATTCTGACCTAAAGAGTCTGAGCTTTTGTGTCACTGGTGGACAGGTTTTACCCAGCGAAAGTATTTGGTTGAATTTAAATTCAACATGCAATTTAAATTCAACATACATTAGCCTACATCTACCACACGCCGCTGCCTATGCAACCATGGCAGATACATTCAAAACACACGTGACGGAATAAGGGGTAAAAATATGCACATGGTTTAAAATGACGTCAAAGCAAATCAATGCCATTTAAAATGTATCAAGGCCATTAATTTGTCATTTTCTAAAAATACATTTCTAATTTCAGATTTCTGTAAGACTAAATTTAAGACCAATTTAAGACTCTCTAATCAGACAAATGAATGATAATCTTCAAATACTGCAAATGAATCACAGAACAAAAACACGCCATACGACTGAACAAAACAGAACAGAATAGAAACGAACAAAATAAAACATAACAGAATACAACAGAAGAGAAAAAATAGAAAACATAGAAAACATAAAAGCATAGAGCAAAATAGAATAAAAAAAGAAAGGATAGGACAGCATAGGACAAAATAAAATGGGACACAATAAAACCAAACAGGATAGAATAGAAAAAAAAAAGAACACAACAAAATAGAATAGTATATAAAATAATAGACCAAAACACAATAAAACAGAACAGAAGAGAATAGAATAGAAATGAATGTTTTAGATAATTAGTAGAATAATTAGTTAGTAGTAATAATTAGTAGAATTAGCAAAACAGTAGTGTAGCATAGCATGGAAGACATGAAAAATAAATTACTTCTTTTCACAAAATTAAAACATAAATAATTTACTTAAAACGAGATGAAAAATACTGAAAGTTTCTAACATTTTACAAATTTAAAAGAAAATTTTCAAATCTAGTTCCAGACTTTATAATTGGCAATACCAAAAAAAAAACCATTCTAAAAACATTCATAACTCTAAAAAGTTCTTAAAAGATATCGAAATACCACAGTAAAGTGTATTGTAACAATTTATTATGATACTGATACAGCCAGATCATCATTATATCGCCTGACCCTATCTAAGACCGTATCAGTACACAGTACCTACAGAGGAGGAAGTAGGATGCATAATATGCAAATTCTATAGAACACTAACAATATCAGATTGTAAAATATAATTAACAACATATGAATTTAGTAGCACAAAATGTGGAAGGTTCCATATCAGTTACTATAGCGACACAATTAGCAAACTAATGAAGACAGGTTTGCCTACATAAACCAAACATGAATAAACTTAAAGCAATTAAAGATCATCAATACCTCATAGAGTGGTTGGACAGCTTGGTGTGGACTGTGTACCCCTGAGGGCGTGCCATCGCGGTGCTCAGAAGCACTCTGCCAAACAACCATTGAGGAAAAAAAAAAGAAATAAAAAAAAAAGAAGAAGAAGAAGAAAATGAGATTAGCTAGATGTCACGCACACATGAAACAGGGCTGAACAACACACAATGATACGCTGCGTCAGCCTTGTTGTTTGCTTTTAGGGAGAGACAACCAGGAAACCAGAAACTTCCTTACTTGGGCCTGCTGGAGAAATAACAGCGCTAATCAAGGTCTGCTAATCTAAAGTCAATAGTGCTCCATGTAACAAGCTGCAGAGTTGATATATATGTTGTTATTAGCTGTTGGGCAGGTTAAGAATATACCTTGGTAAAAGAGTTAATCTGAAAATCAAATTCTGCCAACAGTACATGAAGGTTGGTTGAGTTAGGTAAACAAACAAAAATTTTGTTTAATAGTTCCACTTTTAGTTTCACATGGCACTTGCCTTGTTAGCCTTTTCCTTATCCGTAAGAATTCTCACCTGGCCAAAACTCTGGACGGTGCCTCTAATTTCATGCAGGACTCGACGCAGCTGCATTTCCGTACTGCCCATAGTTGGGGGAGGAGTTGGGGTGTCAGATGGGAATGAGGCAGACATTGGGGAGAATGGGGCAGACGGAGTGTGGAATGGGGAATTACACTGATGTCCATAGGGCATAGTGGGGTGATAAGGTGTGTTACCGTAGGCCAGGCTACAGGGGGCACTACAAGAGTGGGTAAGAGGCACTTGAGGGTTGTGGGGACCTGCCTGCAGGTGCAGATTGAATGTGGAGCCGTAAGGGTTACTTAGAGGAGGAGACTGGAACGGTGTTAAAGGATTGTAAGGCACGCTTTGTGGGTGGGTATAAGCCATATTTTGTTGGGGGAAAGGTGAACCATGAGGTGCTGTGTATACAGGGTGAGGAAATGGTGAGTTCTGTGGCTGAGGATACTGGGAATACAAGCCACTCTGTGTGTAAGGGCAGGGGCTGTTGATAGGGGTATAACCGTGACTAGGGGGATTAACAGGTTTCTGGTAAGGGGAACCAACTGGTCCTCTGAATTGAGGAAGCTCTTGTTGGATGTGACGTGGAATCGCCGGATGTGGTATTCCTGTGTACTGGGTCAGATCAGGAACACTGTTGGTGCTCCAAACAGGAGCTTCTGCGACACGCCGCAAGGGCCAATCAGCAGGGATGCTGTAGAGTGAGCTAGTCGACCGAGTTAAATGCTGAGGCACATTCATGGGGTACGTAGGCACTCCTGTGCTGTCTAGCTCTGTCTCTGGATTTAAGTTGATTGAGTCTCCATCAGCAAGATTGGACTGGTAACTAGACTGAGATTTGTTGTTTTTTTCTTCTACAATGGATGTGTCCTCCTCTGGTTCCCCCTCATAGCGATAGCTATAGCATGGTGGAGTGCACTGTTTGACTGAGCCCTGACCCAGTTGGATGTGCACAGATGACACCACCCGAGCTGGGCTCAGCAGCGAGGTTGGGAGGGAGCTGGACCTTTGAAGTGGGTTCCTCACCTGCTCATCTAGATTCTTCAGTAGGTCACTTGACCGAATCCAAACCTGTCTCCTCTGCTCCTCGCATGAGTTTGTCCTCTGCTGGGCCCGAAGCAGGGCACCATGGACCATATTTGAGGTGCTACGGTTCTCATTTTCATGAACAGCATCTGAACTTTGACCTGGAGTTGGTACATTTTCTAACACTGGTTCTAATGGAGTGGAAGAGCTTGATGGTGATGAATTTGTCTCTGTTGAGCTGTCAGCCTCCATGATCATATCTTGTTCACCTGTCTCTGCACTTGCATTAGGTATGTTTGGTACTGAAGCCAGATCCGTAGATGACTGTGGATCTGCTGACTCTACAGTGGAGAGTGATTCTGTGCTAGAGCTTGTCTCAATTACTGAACCGGTAAGTCTATGATGAATTTCTATCTCAGACCCAGCAGTCTCCAGAGTCTCTGGCTTTGTCTTGTCCATGACGCAATGTGTTGGCAACTGTTGCCTCACATGTTCAGGGACTTCCTCAGTTCCGATAGGGCCAAAGAGCCCCATACTGGTCTGCACGAGTAGCTCCTCATCCATTAACAGCCTTTCAAAGGCTGGGTGTTCCAGAGACACAGGTGTTCCAGATCCAACTGCGTGAGATGTCACGGTTGTTTCGCTGTCACAGCTGTCGGAGCTCTCCTGGACCTGATGCAGAAGTTTAATGCTTTAGTAATCTTTATGTTTTATTACAATATGTGCACAAAATGTGATCTGTCAAGCATAAATTAAGTGTTCAGCTACCCAGCAGAGCAGGTGTCAGTCTTAATTTTGTTCGTTGCATGAATTTAAGACAATAAGATGGCTTAAACAAACCTTTTAATAATAGTAATTCTACAGTAATGTTTCATTAACATTTACATAACTGTTTTGATTTAAAAAAAAAAAATAAATTAATTGCATATAATATAACTTGTGTGAAAAAATTGCCAGTAACTTTTAATTTCAATTATCAGCAGGAAAATAGATTTGTGAGGTGCAGTGAGCAGGACCGGACTACAATTTGCTGTAGTGGGGTTGGAAAACACTGCACTATGGCCTGCATAGCTCTCTAAACTGCCTGATGAACACACACCTTCAGAAAATTAGCTGAGCCTTCTGTTGAGGGATCCTCTGCAAAGCCGCTGCTGTCTGACTGTTGACTAGCTGTCCTCAGTAAAGGCTCTGGAAATAAAATGCACAAGTGGAAGACAGGGAGAGAGTGTCAGATATGAGTTTGCAAACAAATTTGTTGTACATGCATTAAATGTACAAGCCCAAATGGAAGCCAGTGGGTTTTGGGGTTGCAGTTCTAGATCTAAGGACTTGAGAGACAATGGAAGAATGGAACATAACCATGCCAAATATAACAAGATATAAAATTTGCACCATGATGAACTTCAGTTGAAAGTCAAAATAATGATGCTATTTTCATTTTGTCAAAAAAAAAAAAAAAAAAAGAAAGAAACACCACAAAATTGCTATTTACAAACACAGCACCAGCGGCTCCGACCTTTCAGCTGCTTTTGCTGGTCAGCAATCAGCAATGAACAATGTCACTCAAACTGCCACAGAGTACCACTAGATCCTGCTGTTGCTGGTCTCAGGCAGGTACTGGACAGGCAGCTGACAGGGAAAGTACAGTTCCAATTTTCTGGTGCCGAAATTTACAGTATGTTTTGCAGCAGGAATAAGCCAGTAAGTCTTATCTGAAATCTACCACAAGAGGACAGGCAGGATCCACTGCTGGAGTACATTCCCAGCTCTTATAAATCTGTTCAGTTTGCTTTTAGGGATGGGTACTAAACTATGTGGGGATTATTATAATGATCTCTCTCTGTGAAAAAGATGTCTGTTTTAGGAAGAGTTCCCACTGATTTGATTGAGGCCTGCTGTACCACAAGGTTGGACTAATTCAAATCATCACCAACAGAATCTGTCTTTACAAAAGAGTGTTTTGTAATCCAAAGGCTAATGTAAAACTTGTGTTTCAACTGCATAATATTTGTTATTCAGATGGCTGAATTAAACCTTTAATTCACAATGATTACTGAAGCCAGATGTTCCAAGTTCTGCTTCTTCAGTAGCCTTTCCTCATATTTTTTTCAGGATTCCTTACACTAAACTGAAAATAAAGGGGAAAAAAAAAACTCAAGAGGCCACAAAGAATCTGACATTACAATGATGGCATTGTAATTTCATGAATCGATTTGTAAACCTGCAAAACTGACTGTAAATTGTTTTTAGAAGTGCAACCCTCATTACATCATCTCTCTACTACATTCATGCTATACTTATCAACCACTGGATACACTGCCAAAGCACATGGTCTAAAGTGAAGAGTTTTGACAAACATCTTACTATTGCAATGTAAAAGGGGCAGAGCTGAGGGGGCGGGGTTAAAACAAGAACAACAAAAAATAATAACTGCAGCTACAAACCATTAAATCTCTACACAAGGATACGCTGTCAAATGGGAAACAAAATCCATAAAGTGAGACCTAATCTATGAAATGAATGATGGTTTGTAAATGTCACATGAGAACATAGAGTTATAAATTTCCGGTGCCGCATTCAGGTACTTAACACAGAAAAGATAATATATAATATGTGCAGTGCAGGGGGGACTAAGAGAGCAGAACTGGCTAAGAAAACAAAAATAACCCTTAATAGGTTGGAAATACGGACAGCAAGACTCACCACTGCCCTCTCTGGAATAACAGTGAGTCCCAGAAATCGCCTCATCCTCGTTACTCTGTAACTGAAGTAAAAGACTTTGTTACCAAAATATACGCTGCTAAGATCAACACACGCATGCATAATTAAGCAAAAAAGGACATAAAAGATTTAACAATAATTTTGTGCAGCTGAACCAACGAAAGCCACCACTGCTCTATCCTGACCTTTGAAGCAGTGTGGTTCCTGCACACTCATTATTTGTAGCTTTCAAAAGGTCACAACATTAAATTACAGTTCAAAAAGAAAAACAAAATAACAAAAGCAGGCAAGGGAGGGTTTATTAGGTAAAGTTCTGAAAGTAAACTTTACCTCTTCCATCTCGAAGGAGTCTCGTGGCTGGGTGAGGAGATGTGCCATGTGAGGATTGGGCAGGAAGGAGCAGGGCTCTTTATCTGGAGTGGAAGAGGAGGAGACCATCTTCTGCTTTTCTGGGATTGGACTCGATTCAGATTCAACAATTTCTTTGTTGCTCTGCTCCTTCATCAAACTTGGTATGTCTGAAACATCCGAAATCACCTCAGGTTTTTCAGCAACACTTGGAGACAATCGTTCTCCATTAACAAGTTTGGAGTTTTCTACCTCTGACTCACAAACATCAACACCCAACTGATTAGACTCCTCAGTTACTGTCGCCAGACACGAGTCTTTCCTCCTGAAAATCTTCTGCTTGAGCTCAGCATCTGAGTGAGGCTCACAAACACCGTTCTTCGCTCCCTCGGGGTCAGAGTTTGTAGTTTTTGTGGGCTGTGTCGACATCATCTCTGCCAAGGCCAAGAGGTTTGGCCGGGTGATGTTCTTCTTCAGGATCTTGACTGCATTAAGAGTGGAGTTATTCCTTCGTAGTGGGGCAGGCTCTTTAGGCTCTGCCTCCTTGTGGCAGATCTTTTGAAGTGGACGACCCGAGACCTGGGAGTAGATCTCTGAGAAGACGTTGGCGACAGTGGCCAAAACCTCAGTTTGGCGAAAACGGCCTACGAAGAAGGAAGCAGGCATTAAGCTTTGAGTATTTCCAACAGCATTTGAATTAATGATGTTTGCAAATCAGCTGCAAATGTGCCAGTGTGGGACTCATTTGCTGCTGAATTTGCAGAAATTCCAGCAAGAAACAAATGCAAGCATATGGACACATTCAATCAACCAAACATTTCAAGATTCAAGATTCAAAGAACTTTATTAATCCCAGGGAGAAATTGCTTTGCCATGTTACAGTTGCTCTCAAGAAAGAAAGAAGAAAATAAAATAAAATAAAATAAATATATACCTATACAGTGTATATATATATATATATATATACACACACACACACACACACACACACACACACACACACACACACACACACACACACACACACACACAAAAATTAAAAAAGTAAATCAATAAATTAAAAATGAATAAGGAAAATGAATTTAAGCTAAAATGAACACACACACATTTTATTTGACTTGTACATGTTTTTGGTACAAGTCAATGACCCGAATAAATGACCCAAGCTGTCAGTAAATGAATAAGCAAGCAGCTATCTCTGCCTGTACAGCCATTTTCCTGTGTAAAGACTCTGTGACTAAGCGTTCAGGCATGACTCAAAGGAAAACCAGCCAAGACAGCGCAGAACTGAGAGAACTACTGGCTTCTTGATCAGCGTAAATGACACACACGATCAATCCTTCTCCACCCCCTGTGTATTCTGAGAGACAGATGCTATGTAAGAAAAGACAACAAGACATTGTGGGAAAATTGAAGCTCACTTTTGCCACAGCTTTTCGTTTTCTTCTGTAACGTCAACAGAATTGCAGGCTTAACTCAGTAAGCTTAACATGCTTCTAGACAGCATAATTTCAGTGCAACCCGAACACTGTGTTCGATAAAATTTTAAGGCATTTCTTTCTGCACCTTTTGCAGCAAGATTTAGCACTTTCAATAAACACATGCAGTTAAGCTTGCACTCCCACAACAGTACATTGTGCAAACCCTATCAACCGAACGAGACCCAATTCCAACCCTCTGTAATGACAACAAATGAAAAGTCTTGCTCTTGTCTAGATCTTTCCTGATCCCATCTGCATGCTTTCTAATGCTCCAAGCCAGAGGTATGCAAACGTGAGCCAGCAAGCAGGCTGGCATTGCGGTGGCAAATGGGCAAAGAAGCAACCTGAACAGCTCTCAGAAATGACTCATAAAGGGCTGATATGTCTGCTAACTTTTTCTCTTTCGAAACACTCTCTCTTAAAAGACAATGATGCCATTATGTGTTGTTTTCAGTCATTAGAGTTGGCTTTGTATCACTGGGTTTTCATGTTTCCTATGTATTCAACAGAAATGCAAATATAGAACTCTTTCACTCACTTACAAATAACATGTAAAACAAAAATCTGCACAAACGTTTATCACTGTTGTTCAAATTAACAATGGCATTACTTTCTACCAAAAATGGACAGACAATGAGACCTGGATCAATGATCAATTATGGCTAGAGATGTGGGTGGACAAAATTTCCAAACACAACCTTGATGTCTCCATATTAAAAGTAATTCTTCAGGCTTTGTAAGAGTAACAGCAAACCTTTGACATATTAGTAGCACTGGCTTTGAAAGAAGCCTCAAGTGTCTTGTCCAAAAGCTGTGATCACAACTGCCAAAGAAAGCTGCAAAGGATCTTCGCGCAACACGCAAGAACGTAAGCCAGTGTACAGTTGGAGTCTTGACAAACAGTTCCCACAAACTAATCAAATGATTGATGCTCCTAACAAGTTGGCCAGGATAGGGTCTCTGAAGACCACACTTCTAAGATTACCTTTAGTTGGCTGTACCATTCAGATTGATGTCTCTGGGCTGGCTGTACCATTGAGACTGATGTTTTACCCAGTTTTTCCTTTTAATTTACTCTTGCCAATTCCCACCCCATTATGTATGCCTCTCTCATGTCATGCTGGAACAGCATCTTAGTTCCAGTAAAGGGTACTGTTAATGCTACAGCATACAAAGACACACTAGAGGACTGTGTGCCTTAAACTTTGTGGCAACAGTTTGGGGAAGAACCACATATGGGGGCCATGGTCAGGAGTCCACATACATTTGGCCATATGGTGTACTTTGTCCAAGATGAATGAAGCCACAGAATCTTTTTTGACCTGCCACTTGGGCAATATCAAAGAGCAACTGAACACGTTTAGAGGTCAACTATAACAGGACTACACTGTTTAGATGCTATACTTGGCTAGCTTTACACTATGGGAGAGAAAGATAAGACCATTCCTCCCAATCAAGGAACTGGGCCAATTACACTCACTTGGACTTATAGCCATGAAATAACTATGGCATGGTTCAGATTCAAACCTGTGACTTACCAATGATAAGGTGAAGCCCAACACAGCTGCATCATTGGGAAGTTTCTAGCTTGCATTTCTTTCCAGACAAAAGTCTTGCTACTGCTTCATAAAAAAGGCTTTGAAACAACTTTAACCCCCCCAAGATGCATAGACCTTCCTATGGTAATTCTACAGTGAGCCAGAGGACAGTACATGTTAGACTGTATCTTCCACCAATGTGACCCAAGCCAAATGCACCACATCCAGGTCCATCTTCCACCTACATTTAACACTTAATGCTTCGTTTAGCCCTGGACAAAATGACATTGAGATGTTCCAAACCTTACACACTGTACAGACCTTCACTTGTACCAGTGCAGCATGCATACCATGCCAGTGTCATTGCTGTGCTGAGAATTAATCCACCACCCAAACAGTACCTGTACAGTGGTAGTCTTAAGGTGGTCCGTTTAAATTGATGGATGGGTTAGAGGGAGGCTGATACATTGTACATAGCAAAAGATAGGCTACAGTCCTTAACTGCACACCTAGAGAGTGACCAATATGGTAGAATGTTCCTGGTATCTACTGTATATATGTCTCTTACGGTTATCTGTTTTATTACTGTAATCATCATGTAGATATGTATGGTACATATGATCTTGACCTGTTTGCATACCTGAACACTGTGCTTGCTATCTCTTAAAGCTCTCGCACTTCCTTTTCCTATTAATAAGAAACTGATGACAGTGATCATCAAATAAACAGCATGAAACTTCTTGATTAACTCGTTATGTCAGAATCACATGAGCAGGCCACAATCTGTTATGATTTGGGAAAGCATTTCCTCAACATTTACAAGCATACTGCTGTTTACGAAACCCAAATAACTAAGAAAAAATCTTCCATTTGTTTAGGTTAAAAAACTCCTACCAGATGAAGAACAGGTGTAAAAAGTGAGGTGAACCATGGGGCAAAGCAGCTGTAACTACCTGGCATGTTAAACAGGAAGCTCTCTCGCCTTCTCACCATCCAGGAACATGTTCATCACAGATATTTGAGCTAGTATGAAGCAGAGAACAAACAAGTCTCTTACTGGTGAGGGCGTAGTTGGGATTTTCCAGCTCCATGCGCTGCATCTGTGCTCCCAGATAAACCTTGATATCGATGCCTTTGGCATTGGACGATGTGTTGAAGAACCGTGAGGGGATTTTAGAGGCAATGTCAGGCTCTTCACGGCCAAAACCCAGGTTGTAGAGGATCTCCTCTGGGTCCTCTTCATACAGGTCCAACAGCTCTGAGACACTGGTGGATATTAAATGTTACAATGTTATAAAGTTAAGAGCATTTAATTATGATCACAAATTTGGCAGTAAATCATTCACCCTATTGCTGGGAGCTCTAATCCTGACTACGCCATAGCCATAGGGGTTTTTTGAAGAGAATATCTGGCCCTGTTCTCTGGGTGGAAGATCCAATTGTGGGCAGCTGTAAGCCCAGGTAAACACAAGAGGGTAGTCTCCTCCAGGTGTGTTTTTATTTGTCCTATAATCAGCAGTTTGAAAATATGTGGCACATATGTTTCACATACTGAAAAAAGAATGACAGCGTTGTGCAATAAGGAATAACAAGTTAGTGGTTGGGAACTGACAATGACTAAAATTGGGAGAAAACGAAGCAAAAAGAAAACAAAAAATGCTACCATTAGATACTGAGTTTGTCCAACTCAATACGGACTCTTGGTCCATAATCATTTTAACAGTCACATTTGATTGCATACATATCTATTTGCTTAGGGCTTATAACCTGTGAAAGAAAAGTATAGGGTGACATTCCACTAGACAGACAAAAAACAATGGAAAAAAAGAACAAAGTCCAAGTGGCAAGTAAACGATAAGAGCAGGAATAAATGGTGTTCATTGTGGAGTGTTTAGTATGTCAGTACCTGGACACGGTGCCACTGCTCTTTCCCGAGCCGGTGGAGTTCATACTCCGACCCTTCTGTCTGAACTGACTCCTCTTCTCCATTGCTTGCATGTCATAATTACTGAGAGAGACAGAGAGAGAAAAAAAGAGACAGAGAGACAGACAGAGAGAGCGAGAGATGAAAAAGAGAACAGACGAACACTTTTGTGCAGTGACAATTTGCTGATTTGTGGCTTGTTACTGGGTAGCGACTGACAGCTACTGTTGTCACTAGTGGACGTGGCCTCTCTAGGCTCTTTTTTAAAGAAACCATGACATTAAGTGATAACACACTTGTCTTCCATATTGTGACATTTCCAAATGCAACAGGCTGTGTTTCCTCCTGATAATATTAGGAATCCAGGGGGGGGAGCGAGGGGATGTGTCAGCGAGATGATCAGTGGTGGCCAAAATTTAACTGCATTTTGACTGAAGATTACAGAATAAAAACACAAGGCTGTATTCATCTCCAACAAGTAACTGTAGTAGCCAAAATGAAGTCAACCATAATTAATACACATTAATTGTTACTTTTGTTGATACATTGGATACGTTTTAATGTTGGAATAAACCTGATAAGATGATGGGTATCGAGTTCCATTTATGCACGTCTAAAATTATTAAACGGAAAATAAACGCAGACAGGAAATTGTGAAAATAGAGAAGTTGGTGGATGTAAGGATTGGTCCAAGGATTGGAGCCAATCGTTTAGATTTGTTGCTTTACTGTATCATAACTAATTTGCATAAAATGGAGAAATCGTAGGCAAAATCGTGGCTTAACGTTGCGAACTTAAGCCGAGTTTAGACCGTGCTCTTGTAGCAGTCTTTTAAGATTAATACTTGTCATACTGTACAAGATGATCATAATAAAACTTGGATGAATTCTATGACAGACTGTGCAATAACATGTTCTCCACCTTAGATTATCTGATGAAGATCCCCTGACGATAGTCCTGTGATTAAAGAAAGTTTGACGTAATGCTTACATCATAATGTGGCATAAAAAGAAAGATTCTTCAAAGTGAGCTTGAGGTAAGAAGAATATTTTTCTGCCCATAAGCATGCTACATTTTCACTACTGTATTCGTAGCTCTCCTGCGAGTTTTGCGCAATCCTGTGCTGTCCTTCTATTGGGGGATTTTGACAGTGCTAACACTGACACTTTAACCAGAAATTTTTGACACTGCCAGTGTTCTGCACCAGCAAAATCAGGCTCAAACTCGTACATTCTAAGAAAAGGAAAGAGCCCCTGTTGCTTTGACACTTGCTAACATGAACAGGTGACAGTCATGACTTAAAGGGAAAAAATGGGGTCACTGGTAATCATTCAGGAGGTTTTACTTACCTAGGTGCAGGTTTGGCACTGCTGCTCTGGAGTAAATGGGCTACAGAGAAAAAGAGACAGAAAGAGAAGTGTAAGAGTGTCCAAATCACAAGGAAAGATTCATTCAATACAATATCAAACCACTTACAGTTACACTACACTAATTACACTAATACACAAAAATACACCAATTCAGTATTAGTAAACAGTGTCATACACAGTCCGGATATATATTCCTCCCGGAACATTCCATCTTCATCCTCCTTTCGTGTCATTCCTGTGACTCTTTACAGAAACTCTTAAAATGTCCTTGCAAGTGTGTTAGCAAGACAGCACAAATTTACATTACAAATCACAGAAGGACTGGGAATCAAGCGTGTCAGTCATCATTACTGCTTCAAAGTCATCTGACCAACCAGAGTTTAGCATTTGGGCCAAGAGGGCAGGGCTGTGTCCTTATAAGCAGCATGGCAGATCGTGGATGGTAGCCTCTTGGCTCAGTTGACAGCTTTGTGACTTCCAAAGTGTTTCTTTTTTTCTTCATGTAATTGCTTCAAATGATTTTACCATGATTCCATCCCATTTGGACTGACCTGTCTCAAATCAATTTCCAGTTTTCTCTAAGACCCCAGCTCCTTTGTTTTTGATTTGACTGTCTGCACCTTGTTAACCTAGGTGTACTATAACATTAATGCCTGTAACGGGTTCATTTGATCTAGTTATTTTCTTGCTTTGCCCAATTTTGGACTGACAGTTGTTTCACATACACACAGTTTCACTTCTGAAAAGGATTCCAATAGCAGCTGTTACTGGGTAGGATTTAGTTTCACTTCTGCATTTTCAGTCTTAACTAAAAAGCTGAGTCAGTGGAGAGGTGGTGCAGAGGGACAGTAGGTAAAGCTGGGACAAATGAAAACGCAGTTCCTCAGTAATTATTATGTTGTGATCATTTGGAATAATTGCTTATAATGTGAGTCAGATGAATCTTATCATCAAAGCTTGCCCTGGTGAGTGCTTACACATTAACTTAAACCTATAAATAAGAAATGGCAGATGAATTAAAACAGCAGCAGGCTGTCAATCTGCAGTTAATCTCACAATCTATTTAATTTAAGCATGTGTTAAGCCCCGCCTCCTCTCTAATTATTTGATGGCCACCAATCACAAATGGTTCTGGCTTGTCAAATTTCATAATAACTGGATATATTATATAAGAAAAGTTCACGAAAACAGATTTTGTGTATTAGTTTAATGGCTCTCAAAGATTTTGGTTTAAGTCAAGAAATTTGTAGCAGATACAATTTTATCAAGACACCTTTTGCTATATGCTTATGGCCCAAAACATGAAATATGCTTGGACCCCTAATAACTGGTGAAGCTGCCTTTAGTTTCTACAGTTGTGGAATTCACTTTCTGTAAAAATCCCTGATATTTCCTCACTAAAATACATCTTACTTATTTCTTTAGCTTCTAGTTAACCAGCTTCCTGCAATGCTTAGTTGTACAGTCATGTCTTAATTACTTAATTACTTAATGAAGTATATTTTTATTTTTCTATTTGTCAATTTTATGTTTTAAGTTTAAATACCTTTCAAAGAATCTATTCCTTAATTCCTATCTCTCATCAATTTTAATAAAGTTGTTTTTTTCTGCTAATTTATTAATTTGAATGAATGCATTTTTCCCTTGCATTATTAAAAAATGATTATTATTAAACCAAATTGGCTGCCTTTTTTTTTTTTTTTTCCCCAAATTTCCTTGAAATTTGTATCAGTGACAAAACATGCATACCAGTTGAAACCTCGTCAAAAGTTCTCATTGTTCTTTAGAGACATGTTACATCACCTTTCTCTCAGTGAATAAGACAATAAAACAGTACTTTCAGTATTTTCTATATTTATATAAACACTCACCTTCAGCACCCAAGGACAAGTCATCTTCGAAGCTACAGCCATTCCTCAGTGGTCCTAAAAAGCAAAGGAAGAAGAAAATCCTTACACTCTGCCATTGCTAACCACTAACAACAGGCGAAGAACTCTTCTCCATTTCTCAAAATCACATTTCCTCACACCCACACACAGCTGACGTTGACAAATCAGCTCTTCAGGCAGAGATAAAACTGTTGGTGTGGACCGCCACTGGCTTATCTACAGAGCAATCCTATTGACCACATGGTGGTGTGTGTGTAGGTCTCGGCTCCAAAGTTCACAAGGAGTGGTGGGGCGGAAAGTAGTTAGTTACTGTAAAACATGCTAATTAAAAAAAAAAAAGACTACTAACAAAAAACAAACAATAAAACAACCGGAGAGATACCGATGCAATGCTAAGAAATCTCACGTTAACATAATGAGTCTGATGAGAGAGAAGACGACAAGTGCTGAACCTGCCACTTGCATTTTGAGAAAACACAGAAACCAGACACACTGAGCTGTGTGTTAGCTAAAGCTGTGTGAGATTCATTTTTGCCTGAACTATTCCTTTAAACTCTGAACTCACTTCAATTTTACAAAATGTACACAACATTTATACGATCCAACTTACACCCTGTATATGAGTATAAACTGAAGTATATGGTGGTAGTAACAACAACAACAACAACAACAACTTTGTTTATTATTCAAAGCTGTTGAATTCATGAGTCTGATTGGTCAAAAGGCATTGATTAAGTTTCTACAACAGCAGCTTTGACTGTAATTCAAATCACGTTTATATTAATGCACTAATTCTAATACATTATTGTTTCTATAGTAACAACTTGTCAGGAACTTGTATTGCAGGTGCTAATCGATGACAAGGTGAAACGTTTATTTATTATTTATGGAAGGAGTCTCCATTATCAGTGCTTTGTAACAGTCAGAGCTAAAGCTGTAACTAGGTTTTTTGATGTGGGGAAGTTTTCAAGACAGAGGAGTTTGTGCTTCGAGGTTACTCATGGCATGCTGCATATTTTTTTGGTATTTTTGAATTCAAGGAAGAAAAGATAGGCTGGTGACGGAACGACTGTTTATAGATGCTATAATGCAATAGCATAAAATGTAACTATAAACGGAAAAAAAAGACTTGTGCTTGTCGTTAATAAATTAAAAACTGTTAGCGTTGGCAAACGTCTTCAGTATAATAGGAATAAAACACTTTGGGACATGCTGCTGCAGGACATTAATCAAATTTGGGGCAGTAACAGTAACTCTGCTTTGCATTGGGCTGCATCACAGCACCTCATTGATTACTTTCCTATAAAAGCATAACCCCCAAGTGTTTTATTCCTTATAAACACTACAAAATCATTAAAAACATAATAATACACTTAATTAAAGGGGGGGGGGGACTGAAAGTTAACAAAGTGTTGGTCATTTTAAAAGTCATTGAATACATAGGTGTTGCTATTTTTTTTTTTCCCATTACATGAACCAATACAGTTTTGTTTAATCAGAAAGGGTTGAAATTGTGCCAAACCAGGACTACTAATACAACTTCACTAATACAACATACGCTAAACAGATTCATTCAGTAGCACAGAAAACAGTAAATAAAGCAAGTTATTTAATTATTTAATAAATATTACATTGATTAACGTATGTATGTGTATGTGAGTGGTACTATCTTAGTGCTATAGTGTATAAAGGTCAGGTTTTCCCCTTCTATCTTCCTGGACATGGCGTATTGCAGTTGGAGTTTTTTTTTTTTTTGGTCTTTTTAAACAACTCTGGTGACCTGTGACGATAAAAACCTACCCATGATACTGAATCTATCATAAGCCCCACCCTCAGCTAAACTCCTTCTTCAGAACTGGGAGAAGCTTGTTCACCTTTTAACATCTAAACTCTGTGAACTGCCATCTGTCAACACACACTCGCACGCACCCTATCATTCCCACACACTGCTGATTACCTACAGTAATCGCTCTGTATGAATCAGATGAGGACAAAACAGAGATTCGTTGCGCCGAGTTTAGCAGAGAGAATGGTAAAATGTCGCACATACTATATAGAGGCAGGATAAAACAAGCTAACACTGGTTAGCTTGCAATATATTTACACCCGCAATACACGTGTATTACACGTGGAACCTGGAACCCTTCTCGCATGACGTACAAGTTTTGGATACTAACAGAAGCTCTATTCAGTTTTAGCCTGACCTAAACACTGCCTTATTGAGATCCAAAATAAAACCATATTTCTACCATATTTATGGACAAACAAAAGAAACATTTTGTTTCGCGACACCGCTCAATAAGCTCACACAGACCACTCTCTGTGCACAGAGCTGCATATTAATTTTAAAATATTATAAGACTTGTACATTCATTGTTTGTGTTTGTCACTGTGTTTGCCATTCTTGCATTATCATTCTCTACCATTGCTTTTAAAAAATAATAATAATAATAATAATAAAATAAAATAAAAAAAAACACCTTTCCAGGAAATCATATGAGCATTTTTATGAAACACAGTCTCTCCAGAACCACTCAGAGTAGATTATGACAGCATTTCCAGCAAACCTTTCTGATCTTTCTGGAATGTAAATCCAGTAAAATTTTATTAGTTGGCTTTTCTTAGGAGGCTATATATTGTTATAACTTGTGAATTTTACCAGCAGCCCTGTTTCTTTCAGTGTTTTCCAGTGTTTCCAGGGCACAGTGATATGGTTAGCATTTCATTAAAAACATGTTAAAAAATATATATATAAATAAATAATAATTAAAAATAAATAAATCTCCCAGTATAGACCACACACGCACTTCAGGTTTTAATCCAAATATGAAAACAGAAACAAATATTTTGAGCATTAAACAGATACAGGAATTATGTTATCATGTATACACACACATACACACACACACACACACACACACACACGTATGGTGTGCTGAACTGAAAGCCAGACAGAGCTCTTAGTAGCCCTCTGATTGCTTATAAAGTACCCTTTCGGTTTTAATTGAAATATTTATGATTATGTACTAAAGCACCAATCACAAACCACCACAGCATGAGCTCAGTGCTCTCATACAGATAACAGTCAGCATTTTCATACTTTCATACATTCTAGCCAGGCACTGTAAATGACTAGATAACTGATCCAGTTAATTTAGTTCAATTTAGTTGGACTTGTAGTTAAGAATTCCTACATTTATTCTGGGAAATAATGAATCGGCTGAAATGCAGCTTTCACAGGTCCCACAGTCTTCCTGTTACTTATATCCTCAATGTCAGAGATTAGTGACAGGAAGCATGTTAAACATCCATATTTTGCATTTAGTAAGGATAAATACACAACAATAAACAAGAAGCCTTTATTATTACTGTACCAAAGATCATTCCACTGCTGACTGCAGACCATAAACCCCTCTAAAGAACAGGTTCAGCGTGTTTAAACCAAATTGTTTCTTTAGTCTCGCGGTCAACATGCTGCTATCTGTTTTAGCCACTCCCTTTTCTCTTGTAGAGTTTTATTTACTGCAACTGCAGCTCACACGCATACACACACACACACACACACACGAACATGTCTCTACACGTCTAAAAAGATACATAACCAAACATTTCAGCAAGGATTTCATATCTGGGTTACGCCGATGCACAAATGTAACTGCGTGAGCTAATTGTGTGATTATACATTCATTTCCAGAAACTAATGTCTGGACAACATTATCATCACTCATTTTGAGTCAGTGTATGATTGAGGGAATTGGTTTAACTGAACATTACAAGGCAGGTTTATGAAAGAATATTCAGTATAATTTCTTTGCCAGTTGTTTTTGTTAGTATGGATATTGCATATTATATGATCAGACTTGTGTCTCCTACCAGTGCTTAATTAAAAGTACTATAAATGTACTTCAGAAAAAGTTCTTTAGAAACTTTCCTTTACAAATGTTTAGAAAAAAATCAGCCTAAAATTTTAACAGCTTGCAGTTTCTAATTATTTTAAATAAAAATCAGTTAGAAAAAGTGTATTGTAACACAATTTATCACGATATCAATATTATGTCGTCATATCGCCCTAATCACAACCAACTACTATAGAAGTTATTTTATTTACTGGTGAGTTCTCAAAAATATAGCAAGAATCTTGTATTTTGTAGCTTGCTAGAAAGCAAGAACACGCCATGCAAAATACTCGCGTTTTTATATCAAATAGCTGCTCAGTGCCAGTGCTGAAGTCAACGACTTGCATGTTGGACACTCCGCTGCGGCGGCCTGCTGTAAAATGGGCTCTAAATTGAATGATAATAATAATAATCTGATAATAATAAGCTAATAGTTTTAAGGAGTATTAACTATTACATATATCAAGATTATATTCATAGAACTACATTATTAACGGTTTGTAAAAAATAAGGCACAGTTAACAGTCTGTTTGACTGGTCACTTGAATTGAATGGGTTTAATCCAAACCTGAATAACTCAAACAGGTAGGCCTTTAAATAATGTGTTCTGTGGGTGGAAAGGTCAGGAATAAAGAGCTCTATGGCTCCAATAAACAGCCAGAATATTACTGTGCATCTTTAAATAAGGAGCCTGATATTTGTTTATGCTGAGGGGGGTATGTGGAATTTACTTTATAGGTACAGATGTCCCTGGCTGCAAAAAAAAAAAAAAAACCTTTGGAACAATAGCACTTTAACCACTGGTGTCACAAAGAACTTAGGAGGAAGGGATTTTGTGGTGGAAAATAATTTAGTTTCAACAAATGGATTCAACAAAACAATTAAACAATCATGAAACGCAACGTTCCATAGGGAAATGAAAATGCTTCTACTATGGCAGGGGTTCTCCAACTTTTTGCAGCCATTGACCCCTTAATTCACACACAGAGACCAGAAAAGATTATTTTATGCAAGAAAATCCAACTAAACAAATAACAGACACACTGGGTACACATCACAGTTCTTACTTTGAGAACCACTGAGCTCTGGCACCACTTTCACCTTTTCTGGCCCCTTTATTTTTAAGAGTGTAGGCAACTGGCTACAGTTCCAGCCAGACGATATCTGATACGTTGGTCCAGATTTCCCTGACATTTTGTGCGAAATGCTACGGTTTATTGAATGGGTCAGAAGACTCGTCACTCCACATTCCAGTTGAGTAGTCAACCTTTCTCTAAAACCCACCCATAAAAAAAAGCGTAAAAGTCAGGAGATGATGATACAAGATTGAATCTTGATGCCGTCTTGCCCTCAACCATCCAAGCTGGTGTCGTGTTATAGGGGAGGCTTTGCTAGCAGGTGAAAACAGGCTCAATATAATAATGATTGAAATTTCGCACTAAAATGTTCATTCTGCTTTAAGCATTAACTTATTGCCTTTTTTTTTTTTTTTTCCAACCCACTTTTTGTCCCAAAATCTTTGTATCCTAAACCTAAACATTATTATGTGTTGACTTCAGTCACACATTTAAACATCCTGTCCCGGTTTTGTAGATGTTCACTATTTATATCACCAACGTCACCCAAATAATAACTAAATACAACTGAATTATTTTAGCTGTGACACACTTCTCTGATGTGGAAAGTAAATCAGACAGCTGATGCGTCATTACACAAGCAACGTTATAGAATTTAAAAAATTAAATAAATAAACAAATAAATAAACAAATAAATAAATAAACAAATAAATAAATAAATAAACATTCTCTCATTCTTACTTTTCTTCTTTCCAACTTTATTTTTTTTTTTATCCTTCTGTTCTTTAAAGTTAAGAAAAGCCAGGAGGAGATTTATTTTGTGTAAAGCACCAAGTAGGTCAGAGCACTAGTGATTATAGGGTTGCAGTCCAAAGAACAATAACACTAACAGGACAGACACTAAACTAGACTCCACCAGTGAAGGTGGTACAAACAGTAAGGCCAATAAAAATGCATGCTATAATACTGCAACATAAATAAAAAGTTGATGTAAATGGTGATTGTAGGCAGATATGATTTACGAGGCAGGGCTCATACATGGGAGGAATGAATATTCTGGAAAATACAGTGCTTAGAAGAAAAGATAGTGATCTTTTCTGATCACTGATAACACACACAACTTTCATCTGTCTTACGATCGCTTTAATGTAGTGAAGAGCATGAAAGCACTTTAAAAATGTTGATACACACACACGCCTCTCATAATGATTACTGTAGCTAATTATTGCTTGCATGTAACCCTACCCTCAGCAGCCACAAAGATTTTATAAAACTTGCAGTTTATATATATATATATATATATATATATATATATATATATATATATATATATATATATATATATATATATATATATATATATATATATATATATAAAAAAAAAACTCCAGATAAACAGTTTTACTCACCTTTGGTCGGACTGTTGGACTGCTCATCTAGAGAAGCTCCAAGAGGAGTCCTAAAGTGCACATACATATATAAACACACACACACACACACACACACACACACACACACTTACGTCAACCAACAATGTAACACACACAGGATACTATATGGAGTCAAACAGACAAACAGATTAAAAAAAAAAAATCATGAAGGTGAAGCTTCAGTGAGCTGCAAAAATATTTAGACAAGGAATTGTGACATTTTGTTTACATAAGGCCATACTTTGCTTGTTCTGCATGTTCCACATCAAAAAGGGGACAAAATTAAGTCCAGCAAATGTATAAAGGAAAATAAGATCATTATAAAAATAATAGATACGCAAGATATGACCCCAATATGATCAATATGATCCCAGTTGGGGTGTGTGTGTGTGTGTGTGTGTGTGTGTGTGTGTGTGTGTGTGTGTGTGTGTGTGTATAGATAGATATTTGCAGCTCAGTGAAGCTTTTCTACATCACAAACAGAACCTTCAAGATCACCTGTAATAGAGGTTTTTAGGTAGGTGTTGAATTTTGTTAATAAACAATAATAAATATGCTATCATATCAAGCAATTAAATTATTTTTCTCTCTTTTGTCATTACTTTATCCATGAAGATATTGGGATTAATTTCTTCATATTTCTTCTTACGCAGCTTTATCCAAATTCCCAACACTGGGGAAGTAAAACATATCATTTACTTACACTTGTGCCTGCACAACCACACTAGTAGCTGGATGATTTATACAGATTTAGAGCTTAAAAACTGAAGAAACTGTTCAAATTAGAAAACAGTGTTTTGCGTAGATGTTCATTGACTGCCCTTAAACTTCCTTTATAAGCGAGTTTGGATTAAACAGGATTTCTGTTTCTTTGCTCAGTACAAGGAAGCGTGTCAAAATTCTTGTTTAAAAAAAAAAAACACAGACTTTTCCATTAAAAACCTCAGTTTATAAAGGATAGATATACTGGACCATGACAACATGCTGACACACAACATCACAAACACATGTTACTGGCCAAGTACACTAAAGCATACAAGGAATTTGACTCGGTTGTTGAGCTCTCGCTGTGCTTATAGACATTAAACATTACAATAGGATAAAGATAAGGATGGTACAACACATGATATCAGTAAAGTGTACTCTATATATACTCATATATATCTAGACAGAACATACTATACACACGCAAGCGCCCCAACTACAAACAGCTGTTCCACCTTGAAGCTGTTAAACACGCAAAATATAAAGTGCAGTAAAACGTAAAGAGGCATTACAGTGTAATCATAGAACTTTATCACGTTTCATTATACATACAAATTAGATTGTGCAAGATTTTAACTTTGTTAAATGGTTAACTTTGAAATGTTTGATCGCTAGCAATGAAAGTCAAATGCAGACACACACACACACACACAGTAAGACATGAACACACTAAGCATTCATATACGCTCACAACTGTTTAATATAAACACTTACAAAATGCTGCTTTCGCTCTCAGACTCCACTTTCATCCAGACACCTGAATGCACGAGCGGCGTGAGAAACCAGGCAGCATGAACACACACACACACACACACACACACACACACACACACACACACGCCTCAGAGGCTAAGAATAAAGTCCACTCTGTTCACACAATGACTCCTAAACCTCTGGACATCAATCAAAATCCTGCATATCGATAAAAGTTCAGCACTGCTGGATATCCATAAAACTCCAGAGAAGTGAGAAAGCCACATGTCTCTGCTCTCCCTCTCTCTCTCCCTCTTTCTCTCTCCCTCTCTGTGGACTGAAAGGGGAAGAAGCACTGATAGCATGAGAATGTTTTATTGACCGAGTGTGGAGCGAGAACCAACGCACAAACATCAACCCCCCCACTCACTGTGTGTTTGTCCCGGTCACATGAGGAAAAGGGAGATCCACATAATTGCATCCTCGAGTAGCGCAGAAAAGTGGGAGCTCAAAGGAATAAATAAACCTTGTTATGTGATCATGCATGTATTTATAGCTATCTGTCACTTCACATCACAGTCAATAACTCACCCTTCAATATATTTAATAAAATAACTTTTATGCACCATTAGTCATTAGATGACTAATGAGAATGGCATGGTAAATTTACTGTACCTTTTTATTGTTATTATTTAGCAGACACAGGGCTTCTATCATGATACCTATACTGTCTTAAATAAAGAAATTTAAAAAATAATTAATTTTTTTTTTTTAGTTTTATTTAGCATCTCATGTTGAATGTGACCTAATCCTTAAAAACCTGATAAATGTTATACACCTCATTTTTATTCAATAGTAACTTTAAAAAACTACACTGTCAAATAAAAAAATATTAATAATTATGCTAACAAGGAATACATTAAGTAGATTTGCATGGAATTAACAACAATAAAAGCAAAAGAAGCAGCAAAAAGGAAAGACTTTAAAAATCCTGTCAACTTAGTATCTTAGATAGCAGCTAGCATTAGAACCACAATGCATATTTATTCTCTGTGATTTTATTGTGTATAATTTTTGCTCTTCACTGCTATATGTATTCCAATTATCAAATAATTTAATTAATTTATTCATTCATTCAGCAGAACATCATGACTCTCAGAAATCCTGTCAGCTTAGCTCATGTTAGCTTGTTAGCTCGCAATAGCAGTGGAGATTTGACACATTTATAAATGAGTTAAAAATACTCTCAGAAATCCTGTCAATGGCTTATCATTAGCAGTTGAAACATTATGAAAACAATTTAAAAAATTAAAAAATTAAAGAAATCCTCTCAAAAATATTGTCAGGTTAGCTTATTTTAGCTAGATGGCTATCATTATCAGTGAACACTTAAAACATCTATGAATAATGTTGAAAATCATCTCAGAAATATGGTTGCTAGTCCATGTTAGCTAGATGGCTAGAAATACCAATTCAAATCTGTAACATTTATGAATAAGAATTAAAAAAAAAAAAAAAAAAAACCTCTCAGAAATCCTGTCAGGTTAGTTCATGTTAGCTAATCGTCTAGCACTAGGAATAAAAAAAAATGTAACATTTATTAAAAAGATGCAAAAATACTTCTAGAAATCCTGTCTCCCTGCTTGCTTAGCATTAACAATGAAGATTTGATATGTTTATGAATATTAATTTAAACTGTGTAGCATTTATTAAGAGTTAAAAAAAAAAATCCTCACAGAAGTGATGTTAGGTAAGTTCATGTTAGCTAGTTGGTAAGCATTAGCAGTTGCGATTTGTAACATTTATGAGACACAAGAATTCTCTCAGAAATTATGCCCAGTTCACTCATGTTACCTAGATGGCTACCAATATCAGTGAATATTTGAAACATTTGTGAATAAGAGTTAAAAATCTTCTCAGAAATTTTATCCGGTTAGCTCATTTTGGCTAGCAGCATAGCATTAGCGGTAGAGACTGGTAACATTAAGATGCAGTCAAGATCCTGTCAGAAATTTTGTCAGGCTGGCTCACGCTAGCTAGCTGGCTAGGAATATACTTGAAACATTTATGAAAACGTGTTAACAATCCTCTCAGAATTCTTGTCAGGTTAGCTCATGTTAGCTAATTGGCTTGCAATAATGGTTAATATTTAAAACATTTATGAATAAAAGCTTAAAAAATCCTCTCAGAAATCCTGTCAGGGTAGGTAGGGTAACCTGTTTTAGATGAATTTCAGACATCATATTAAATCACATTTCCTGCTACTAATAAGACAACAAAGTGAACAGCCATAACCAGCTCCAAAAAAGAAAAAAAAAAAGGAAAGAAAATTAAGCTTAAAATTTAGTTAAGAAGATAAATGCAAAAGAAGAAAAACATTACCAACTTTACCAACCCTGAATTTGCACCACTTGTGTAAACTGACCTATATATATATGATTTTTTTTTTTGATGTCTTATGCTCCAGAGTGACTCGATATCCAGGAAATACAGTAAACACATTATCAGTGCCTCTTGAACGCAACAAGAGGGTATTCTTTCACTAAAATTGGGCAGGCAATGGTGTGAGAGAGACCAAGAATTCATCAAGATGACTGTTTTAAACAGACTGTTTCTACACAGAAATAAGGAACACACACACACATACACACAAAACTTGTACCAGTGCAGCAGAGGAGAGCGAGCTCCCTTTTAGTGAACAGGAAATCTAAACTTGGACACTTCACAAGAACCACAAAGCCATTCACATCTCCATCTGAAACCAACAGCAAATCAGAGGCCATCGCACAAAACCATCCAGACAGTGTTTTTCCATCCCGAGTCCTTACTGAATCCTTTGTTTTTACCCAGCGAGAAGTATTCGAGTCACACCACAAACATTAATCCTACTGACAACATTTACATCTGAATGTAGCCGAATGGCGTTGCATAATCGTTCAGGATCCTACCTGCATTCTCTCAGCCAGCTCGCTATTTTGTTAGGGATCGGACCTAAAAGAAAATGAAGAGAAAAGGAAAAAGAAAAACACATGTAAAGGAAGTTTACAAAGCAGGCCACAATCCCACGAGCAGCATCCTGTTAGAGTTCCCACAGCCAAACACAACACACACACACATACACACAGACATGTAATTTGTTTACTGTCACATGAACCCCGATCAAGAATTAAAAGAATGAAATATACACAATTTTTTGTTCATCCCTAATGTAGTCGCTCAGCCAGGACATGTTTCGTGTAGTTTTGCTTTGCACTGGGGATACAAGGCTAATTTTGCTAATAAGTAATGGAAGCTTATCGCCACCAGTTTAGCATTTGTTGCAAGCTGCCCAGCTTGTGTGATGATTCACACAACTGGCCCAAACACATTCGTCAGGCTTGTTGCTGATAAAACACTAAGAGACAAACAGAATGGAAAAAGGGTAGCATCTTAAGTACCATCGAGACTGCAATCACTTTTTTCAGCACATAATTTGGCAAAGTCTGAAAGAGGAATTGTATGTTAGAAGCAATTTGTATTATAATAAAGTTGATTCGTAAGGACCTTTCTGTTTCAATTGCATGAAATGTACATACAGTAGATCAAAATAATAATAATAATAATAAAAGCTGCATGCAGCATTTTAGGGGGCCTAGTAGCTGCCACTACTGCTGTGACCTGTGGTGTTGTCTGTTGCTACACAACCTGTGGTCATGATTGCTACTGCTCTGACCTGAAAATTTTTTTCTCCTTCTCGCAATTTAAAAATGTCTAAGGTATTTATGTTTTTTTCTCATCAGACTGGGCTTTTGTTTCCGCACTTTGTGCAAGTATCTGCACCTAACTTATATCTGTCTTATATTGTGTTTGTTTGTTGTCTGTATAATAGCACACTGAAAGGACAGAATGACAGTAGACAGTTTTTTTTAGACAGGTCTCAATATGATGTGAGCCAAATTTGGTGAAGATTGGACAAAATTTGGAGGAGGAGTAGAAAAAAATGGCACTTAGATGGAAGCATTTTCGGCATGTTATTGTTAACGAACAAATCGTTTGGAGTACCCAAAATTCTTTTGCTAACTTTTGTGAGGCTTACTCTGAAGATGATATACGCTAAAATTTGTGATAATTGGACAAAATTTGTAGGAGGAGCAGCGAAAACACTTTGTTTTTGACAAAATCCAAGATGGCAGAAAATCTAATTAGGTGGAAATTGAGGTCATACGGTGTGCTGAACTCATCTTGACCCAGAGGCTTTTAAATTTTGGACAAACTGTTCAAAAAGTTATGACCATAAAAGTACGTCCAAATTAGGCCCAAATTTGACCCGATGGTGGCGCTACAACGTTTGCAGCACTTGGCCCAATTTTGGTCAGAATGTTCCTTAGACCCTCCCCCATTGTGCCAAATTTCATAACTTTTTACCAGATGGTTTCATGGGCTGAAGAAAAAGAATAAGAAAAAGAAGAAAATGTAGAATAACAATAGCACCTTCAGTGCTTGGCCCCCTAATAATACTGAGACAAAACTGTGCTTTTGAAACGACTGCAGAGGTGCCAACTTCTACAATCTAAGCGTAGCATTTACTATTTTTTGGCCCATTGCTATGGAGATAGGGGAGACTCCTGAAAACAATGCATCAACATCTCATTACTCAGCCAGAGCAGCACTCAGACCAAACACAAATCAAATTCACCCAGTAGAAAAGTCAATTCACTGAAGGGGAAAGGATGCGGGGTGTGAAAGACGCATTTGTTTTTGGTTGCTGAAACATTGCTTTGCGCTGACTTTACAATATCTCGGTAAACCTAGATCTGTGAATTCACAAGGTCTTCTGAAGCAAGAGAAACCAAGAAGGCAGGACCGGCCTCTCGGTAAGAAAATGCAGAAATAGCGGACACACTGGACTTCTTGTTTTCTTACTGCTGCTTGCTGAACATCTACAAAACAAATTAGCTAGCTAAAGTTAACCCTACATTCACTCTAAAAGCATACCTGCTGGAATTATCATACTTGAAGCTGTCACATGATTAGTGAGTCTATATGCAACCAAAAAAAAAAAAAAAAAAAAGGCAGGTTGAATCTGAGTGATTCCACCACTACGTACTGTTAGCGTGGACATGTCCAGTACACTCACATGCGATACGCTTCCCCCCATTTACTAGGAGATTTTTTCTTCGGTCTAATGATTTATGCATAGAGTTTGAACAACGCTAATCTGGTAGCTATAAGCATCCATTGCTTCTTTAGCCTTGTAGCTCCAGGGCAAAGATGTGCATGTCTTGGATAACCAATTACATCTGAAATTAGGGGTAAAATTAATCTTTAACTAAACTTCTCACTCTTCTGGTTACCTCTGCAACCATCCTCCACTACTACGCTCAAAGTTTCCTCTCCAAAACTGTGTTTGAGACAGAGACACTGATGTTAAGAGTAAAGGAAAAAAGAAGAAACCTCAATAAAAGATTTTATTAGTCCCAAATCAAGGATGAATGATGCAGTTAAATATTCTGCTTTCTCCCTCTACTGGCCCTCTACTAACACATCCCTGAGACTGCAGCAGAAACAGACAGCATAATGGAGACAGACAGAGAGACAGACAGACAGATAGATAATGATAGATAGTGAGTGAGATACCAGTCTCAGAGGCCGTTCCAGGCTTGTCGTCGTTGTTGCTGTTAGCGAGCGGTTCTTCCGATTCCGGGGCCGGCCAGGAGTCTCGACTCTGTGCCCATGCCATCCTTCTCAGCGTTGCAGTTTTCCAGGGGTGATCCCTGCCTGCCGGGGGCAATTCACACTCCTCCATGTCCTCCTGGGACACTACAAAGGGAGACTAATCACCTGTAGATGGAGACACAGAGAGAGAGAGAGAGATTCACAGTAAGTGGTTAGTGATATAACCAACTGGCAGCAAAACAGCAGTGTTGCATTAAAAAAACTGAAAAATATACAAGGCTAATGTCTATTAAAATAAAACTTTTAACACAGAAATGTGATGATACCCCTTTCTTTTCCGATACCAATACTGATACTTTAAGTCTATGTATATGTAAACATTTTCCGATCCAAAAATTTTTCTTTTTCAAATTCAATTCCAATCTTTGCCATTTTCCACAGGATGTGATATGTTTTCTCCAATATCCGATCCACTATTTTTCACTGGTATCAACCCAATACCTATACCAGGAATCGAATCAATGCCAAGGCCAATTGATTTTAATTTTAGTTGTTTACACTTTTTGAGATTCAACATAAAAGTTTAACATCTAACTCCTTTTAATCAGTTCGTAGTTTTTATAATTTTTTAAAATAAATTACAAAAACATGCCGACTATGTGACTAATCCACTACCTATGCAGTCCTGTGTATTTACTGTATTGTGCTGTACTTTAACAGAGATGTGCGTGTGTGTGTGTCCTATATGATGACCCTGCACATTCAGTAATTAATCATGGGGCATAGAGGACAATAAACACCTGAGATCTTCAAACTAGGTTCCTGAAATTAACCATATTCTTGATTATTCACTTGAATCTTGACGAGGGTTATTATTCTATAATGATATAGTCTGTATTAGCTATCATTAATAAAGCGAAACCAGCTACAATTTCAGCGTGAGCATCGTCCCTTAAACACTTAATGTTATCTCATCAGTAAATGCCCTAAATTATCCACCCATGTTTATATGTACTTTGGTCTTTTTTAATTTGTGTGTTACTATGAGCCTGTCATTTCCTTATTTATATTACAAATCCTGGCTGACTTAATTAGCTTGTTTGCTAATTTCATGGGTAAATCATTTGTTAAGCTTTTGAATCAAACTCACCAACCGTAAATAGTTTCGGACACTTTTTTAATCCATTCCAATGGCCCCTTTCCTCACTCACAGTCTTTGTAATATCACCTCCCATATTTCCCCATAAGCTACTAGCTGTCTAGTTAATTTCTTAAGTTGGACAGCTATGTGCCATAGTGACATTTTTGAACGTTTACGGAGTAAACAGATATTAAAATACTGAAACGTTACGTATGGAGTGATCCATACAAAAGAGAACCATATTTCAGAAAGTCTGTAGTTATGTGAAGAGTTTTCCTAGTCTGCCACACATATAGACTTATAACCTACAGTGTAAGTGAAATGAATATTTTCTACAATTTAAGACAACAAAATGCAATAAAACTGATTTATTATATCTTTTAAATTCTGACCAAAATAACTGCACCCTTTAAAATAACTTCTCCCTCTCACAGTGTTCTCTGTGCTCCCGTCCCCTTAACAGAGAACGTAACAGCAAGAAACATAGCAGCATGAATCACACTTGTTTAGCAATAAGAGCTGGGGCTCGTCGTTGAAATCAGACAGCAGCCAAAAAGCAATCAAACCAGTCGAAACCGATCAGTCCACTAGAAACACTTCACAGACGCCCCCACAGTCTGGCATGCCACAACAGCACCTATGCGTTGTTGGTGACGCAGAATGAGCTTGAGAATATTCGCTTTTCAAATGAATTTTGAAAGTGTAACTAATGTCAGGATGTCATTGGTTTAACATGCTCTACTCCCATGACTGTTCTACATGCAATGCTGTTCAGCTGAAGCGTCATTAACGTTAATAATTAAACTGTAACAACAAAAAGACACTACAACATTAACGCAGGGAGAATAACAAATTAGGACTGTATTCGACATAAATAATATACAATATATCCAAAAAACGTTATGGATTGAGTCAGTGCTGTAATCATTATAGATTTATATCATCAAGTAATTTAATGATGTACTAATATAATAGTTGCTAAGAATGAACGATAATGGATAAATGACAATACAGAAATCATGAATTTTTACACATACTGAAAAGTTTTTTTTTTTAAAAATACAGGAAATACACAGCTTCAAAACACAACTTACATAATACTGCAGCTTGCACACATAAATCACTTATACTGTAAACATAATAAATAAAACCTAAAACAAACCCTAATTAAAAATATACAATTAAGTCTCTCTTTACATGTAATGCTCCAAACAAAAATTCTTTCCAAATCCAGTTCTAATCGTTTCTATTTGTTAGAGGCTCAGATCAAATTTTTTTCTCTTATATCTGATGCAGCATGTTGCTGATATCAGCTCGATACTGATCATGAACATTGTATTCGTGCCATCACTTACTTAATAAAAAAATCTATTTTATTTTAATGTGTAATAGCAATAGAAATAATTTCATGTATTGATTTATTATTCTCAGCTTTAGCCACACTGACCATGATATACAGAGCGCTGACATCTTTTGCACACTTTTCTGGCCACAACCTTCACACTGCAATCTGATTGGCTGTCTAAACTTCTGGGCATTTGTTTCCAGAAGGAAAACAATCTTTTGTGGCTTTTTGAAACAACTAGGTTAAAAACCTCACAGAAAAGTTACTAGAGTTTTGTTCGAAGCACTCTGTGGCGAGTAAACAAGATAATCTTGTGCGTCTGCTGAAGAGATAGAGGAAAAAGCTCTGTGGTTGATTACAAAAAGTACCACACTCTCTAAAGCTAAAGACTCATTGCACAAAAGTTTGCGAACATCTTGAGTTTCTCATGTTTTATTACAGTTTAATCATTACTACTGCTACAGACCAAACAAAATGATACAGAATAGCAATTACAGAAGGAAAGCTAAATCTTTGTGGAACTGCTTGCTTTCAGATCCTAATGAGACTCCTAATGGAATGCTTTAGGAGGATAAACCTGTTAAGCTTGCAGACAAAAAATATTATTTCACTAAATTCACTAAATATGTAATAATAAGCATTTATCGATTCACTGATACGTATTCCTAGGTTAGATTTTAAAACGGTAGAGGATTTAAAATAAAAACCTTTCTGAAAATTTACTAAGCTCTACGAGGTCAGTTTGAAGTTGATGAATTGCTTGAAAAAGCCAAAAGTCAAGATTAAACAATGCAATCAATTTATTTCTGCAGAACAGAATATTTTATTATACTGCTACATGGAAACACCGCAATTTATTTAGACATTCAGATAACTAAAATGCCCCCCTTCTCCCACTAACTCATAATGAGAAACCAGAAATTAAAAATAAGGATAAAACAAATGGCATAAAGGTTCTTACTGATATTTCAAAAGTTTATTGTGACTTCTATGAATTTGAGTCAAGCACTAATCCATCTGAACAACTGTAATCCAACGCTCATAGTGGCAGATAACAATAGATGTTGTTGATGCATTCCTATACAGGTCTGGTCATGCATTTTGGTGATTAACCCTTGTAAAAACACTTTGTAAAACACACAGAGACACACAGACACACACAGACACACACCCCACCATCACCACCATCACTACCATCATCATCATAATCATCATCATCATCATCATCCTCCTCCTCCTCCACTTATTCACTCCAGCATGTCACAACAGCATTCTTTTTTGACGTGCGTGACGTGACGTAGAAGTTTGTTTCAGGGCATTAAAGCGATCACGCAAATTCGGCAAGCAAACTGTTCCCGGATTGGAATTGAGGTTTTCAAACGTACAGAACAGACACTAAGCTCGACGATAACAAAAAAAAATACTCACCATAGACATGTGCAGAAAGTCAATACACCTGATGAAGAACTCGCAAAGTGAGCAACATGGCCCTCCAATACAATCTCACTCAGAGAAGAGAGAGAGAGAGAGACACAGACACAGAGAGAGAGGGAGAGAGAGAGAGAGAGCGAGAGTGGGAGAGAGGGAGAGGGAGGGAGAGACAGGGGAGAGAGAGGAATAGCGGGACAGAAGGAGTCAGAAAACGAGTAGGGCAGGAAATGTCTGTTTAGTTGAAAGATTACACGCGGGTGCCGAGTCATTTCCTGTTTTTGGATGGCCACTTTTTTTTTTTCTCGAGGGACTGGACACATGCACTCAAGCGGGACGTGTTTATCACTCGACTGTACAATCTCTCCAGGATCACAGAGCGTGGCTATTCTTAGGCTGTGGCTATTTTCGGGGTGATTTTCATAAATAAGCAGGAAGGAAAGTGCTCGGTAAAAAGAAACTGAGTTAATCAAGGACAGAAGGCATGTGGAGGCAGAAAAGTAGAGATGGCACCCGGATAACCGTAGCGCCTGTTTAAATATGTTCACATCCTCTGACCCCTTTCAAACACGGACAAATACTCCTCAAGTCAAGTCCAATTGTGAATGATACAGTCAAAAATGCCTGAAAACATCAAAATATTGTCAAATAGAACTGACTACACTTAATAATAAGAATACATTTTTAGATTTATTTCTAACATTTATAAAATATTAATAATAAACAAATTTATAATAAATATATTTTTATTTTTAGATTTATAAAATAAAACATTTGTGCATAAAAAAATAATTAAATAATATATTTTACAATTATAAAGATGAAATACAAAATATGTATTTTTGACTTTCCAGTCATATGACCAAACCTATCTTGGCTAATTATCAATATTTGTATAAGGGAAAAAAAAAATATTGGCCAAATATTCCTTTCTTATTGGTATAAAAACAAGCATACACTTGTATCCCACAAATCTGATCATATATTAGAATTGTAACTATGTATGTAACTAAATATAACAGTTTAAGTGATGTTCACGCCACACTGGTAGGAAAGAAAAGTGCTATGATGTTGCAATGTTAAACTCCCTGAGTAATAAGGGCAAGCCTGCAAACACTGGCACTGCATCTCAACTCGTGTTTGCGCAGCAAACAGCTTGAAACACGTCAGAGCTTTTGTTTCTCGGATTCTTATCTTCAATTGCTGCTCTGAGTGATCAAATATCAGTCCTGGGGAAAGTGGAAAATGGAGCCAATGCAGTTCTTTATCCTGATAGGGTGGGTGGAAAAAGGACTTGAGAATAAAGAGGAAGGAACTTGATTGGCATCTTGGCTATTAGGAGGCTTATGTGACTGGATCACAATCCTGCTTCATTAATGTTTAATCTGGTTTAATGCTTTGTCAACTTCATTTGAACAGAGTAAAGGAAAAAGATATGATAATAAAGAAGCTTTTTGCTGCACCTAGTTTGCTTACTACAGAGGTTTTGGGTCAGTACACATCAAATCTGATTGTTTGTCCAGGGAATGAGGATGTACAGTGTATATTTTTAAGGCTTCGGGTTACTGATCAGTAGGTTGGGAGTTCAAACCCCAGCACCGCCAAGCTGCCACTATTGGGCCCTTCAGCGATGTGTTCTGACCTCAACTTCCTAACAAGCTGGGATATGCAAAAATAATAATAATAATAATAAAAAATTTCACTGTGCTGTAACGTACATATGACAAATAAAGGCTTCTCTCTCTCTCTCTCTCTGAAAGGCCTTTCATCTCATTCTTTTTCACTATCTTCCTGGAGGCAGAGAATCAGACTTCCTCTTACACCTAAGAGCATTTAAATATTTTAGTACACTTCCTAAATGACATCCTATCAAGACCAGTGTAGGCTATTTTCAGCTTAAAAGTATTCTTTTGCAATTGTTTTTAAAGAGTGTTGATGAGAATAAAGGTGATAGGTGAAATGCAGTAACAGTTCAGTAACATCTTGTTATAAGTTACTTTTATATTAGCATTTCGCTAAAAGGGGAAGCCATACAAGGCTTTCCCGACTCAATTTTTTTTTGGGGTGAAGCAAAGTTTTGGTGATTATGGCTAATCTGGGTGAGATGTGAGTTTGAATTATGTAAAACTAACATTTTGTGCAACTGCAAGAGACTAGCATTAATTAGTACTTCCTCCATTTTGTTTTCCTCAGAAATAAGAGCACAGCTCCACCCACTTGTTTCTACTGAATCATCCTTACAAGGTTCACAAATTTAAAGTGTAAAAGTTCAGATTCAACATGAAGTAAAATGAACTGGTGTATTTTGCTCGCATTCGTTCCGATAGCGCCTTAATGAATACGTCTTATTACTTAAAACGTCTGTATGATCTGAAAGTAGAGTCGACACCAGTGGACGAAGCTGCAACTCGACGAAGCTTAACATACGTATTGTACAAACACTAACAAAAGAAGCTAAGTACCATAAATATAAGTTAAGCACACCAACCATAGAAAACACTAACAAAGAATCTAGTACAGTTCAACTAAAGATAAATTAATGTAACTAATAAAGAAAATAGAAAGAAAAATATCATTAAAATCCTAAAAAATATATCCCTTGGTTTAATGCAAGTTAACTGCATTTAACACACCGTAGTCAAACCAAGTCCAATATTTCACATCACACTCAAATCTTCATACTTTTCCTTCATACCATTTCCTTTTACACTTGAAAATAATTTAAGACTCCGCAGCCCATGTTAAAAGTAGACACACGCATACTCCCTACATTACAAGCGTTACCAAATTAGGCACGATTTATTCTGGAAAGTTGCGTTCCGACCCCGTCATGGCAAATAACTTGCACCTGAAATGAAATATGACTTCTCACACTTGCACACATTATTTACATGGACAGCATTTAGCAAAGCCACACACATCATCAAAGACCAGTGATTAACTACATAAACCTCAAGCAGTGGTCAAGGACTTTTGCCTACAACAGCATAGCTAAATATTAGTGCGCACACACACACACACACACACACACACACACACACACACATACACACATACACACATACACACACACGACTACAGCTAAAAAAAAACAAGGCTATACCTACACCTAACCCCAAGCCTTAGGAGGCAGAATGACATCACATCCTATTCATACCACAGATTTTGAGTGCTGGTGGGCAATAATCACAGCGTCGATATACAGAACAGTATAACGGGACATCCCGTTAACTTCACAAAGATTGCGTTATTTGAGTGCTATTTTTGGTATTCTCTGTTCCCCTATCAAACAAATAACAAAACTAAACTGAACTTCATTTTTATTCCACTTTAAATTTTAATTGTTGAATTTCCTGTTGAATATTCAGAAAAAGTATAAAAAGACAGAGTTTGTTATTTAGAAAACCACTCCTACATTATCTGAACACTGCTTTACCGTGCGCAAAGTCAGAAATGTGCTGTCCTGAAAAAAGTCCTGACAAGTTCCGAAATCTGTTGTAAGTAAAAAAAATAAAATAAAAAAAAAAATCATGTCAAATTAAAAGCCCTGAAAGCTTGTAAAAAAAGAAAAAAAGTTCTGAAAAAGTGTAAAGTCCTCAATACTTGTGTAAATTTCCATAAACATGTGTAAAGTCCTGAAACCATGTGTAAAGTTCTGTAATGGGTGTAAGGTCCACAAAGCTTATGTAAAATTATGAAAGTTTGTGGGAAGTACTCAAAGTATGTGTAAGTTCTGAAAGCTTGTGTAAAGCCCTGAAAGCTTGTGTAAAGCCCTGAAAGACACTAGATCAACTTTAATGTGCATTTGGCTCATATGCATCTGCTTGACTTGATGCTTGCATGTGGCAATCAGCACATTATGATTAGGACCCAAAAAATATTACCCAAAAGGAATTGTTTTGTCTCTTTTAGATTTTCATAAATAAATAAATAATCCTGTACTCCTATTATGGAGGCATTTGGTTCTCACAAAGGGCTAAAAACTTATACGCACACACACACACACACACACACACACACACACGCTCCACTTCCTTCTGGAAACTGAGAAATCGTCTGCTTCTATAAATACAGAGGAAATGTTACGGCACTCTGACAATGTGCTAGCAGCTCTATAAACACAGTGGTTTAAAGCCGAGTATAGGTTCGGCTTTAAAAGTCAACAGACGGAGAGTGACGGATGGGAAAGTCGAGCTTTGAGGGCAAATATGTGCTGTTAGACCACTGTGGGTATGATACAAATGCTACACTAACAGAACAAAGTGTGCTGTCGAGACGGCCATGTGCCCTGCTCTCTCATTTTCACTCACTCACTTCAATGCACTTATACACTTCTTCCTCACATGCATATTTACTCTCTCACACATTTCTTCTTCCTAGTGAGGAGGGATTAAAATTAGTAAGTTTAAAAGACAGGACTCCCAAACACCCTCTCTGTTAGCCTCTTGAACTTTGACTGTTCAGTTCTGAGCCTAGATTATATTCTCACTTCACTCTGGATAAAGGCATCTGCCGAATGAATAAAATTCTCCTCCCCTGATATTTGAAGTCTCTGATGGTGCATTAGGTTCCTCTGCAAGTATCAAATAAAGTAGGTTTTATTGTGTTTCCTCTCGTCACTGACTGACAGTAATGTTAGGAAGGAAATATAGCTCCCCCCAAAATCCTGGCTCTACGCTTACATGAAATAACATCAGACGAGTAGATATTTTTAAATCGTGATAGAGAAAAACTACGAAAAGGTCACTAATGTATTTGCCATTAGGTATTACTTTCTGTAAAACTTGCCGCACCAATGGGTTACAGAAAGTGAACATTCACACAGTTCAAACGCACTCTCAATGAAGAAAATGGACATTGTGTCGAATCCAATAAAATGTGTATATTGTGACACATTCCGTTACCATCCATAATTCGTCTAACGTTATCTCAAACCTACTCAAAATAAACTTAGCCCAACTAACACAAATTCAAACTAGATTTGGACATGTAAACATTTAGGCTATGCGCAGCACTTGAACTCCATGACAGCACTTTGGAACCAAGTGAAAAGTCACTAGAGACAAAGCGCGATTTTCAAAGAGTGATTTCAGTTTGTTGTTGCAAACAATCAGTGTGTGTAATGTGTTTAATACATGTTTAAAATCCCAAAAGTACAAAACTTTTTGTGTAAAGTCCTAAAACCACGTGTAAAGTTCTGAAAACTCGCGTAAAGTCTTTTAGGCATTTGTAAGGTCCTAAAACCACGTGTAAAGTTCTGCAGGCATGTGTAAAGTTCTGAAAACTTGGGTAAAGTCATCAACGTTCTGAACGTTTGTATGTACATTATACGTTTGCAAAGTCCTCAAAGATACTACTGCAACTAATGTGTCATCCATGATTTTTGACAATAAGACATCCATCCTGTTTTTGACAATAAGACCCATATTTATTGAAGAAACACTTGCCTAACATTGAAACCAGATCAAGTCAGGCACTTGGTCTTTGCAATCCCATAATGTCTCAAGCTCTTATTCACCACTCTTCATAGAAAATGAATGGGAGTGAAATTTTGGATTGTTTAAGAAATTTACTTACACCGTCATACAGCATGACCACTCTAGTGACTCTCAAACAAACGTTTCACAACTATTACACTTAGTTTTGTCATGCTTCCCTTTCCTCTTACCCAAAACGTCTGAGTTGTATGCAAGATCTTGAATCGTTTTTAGCCAATAATCGCCAAAGTAGTACAAGCTACTGGGGTTTAACTGCAGCATTGTTCGATTGGACCGCAACTTGTCGGCTTCAGAAAGCTTGGCAGTTTTTTAAAGGAGAGAAACTCGTATATGGATGCGTAACGGAGAACCATTTCACACTGTAGTTGAGTCAGAATAGTTTATACTACTTATAAAGACAGTGTAGTTTCTCAGAGGAACACAAACCTTAGTTGGGCCATAATACACATGTAGAACTAGCTAATGACTCTCCCACACACACATAAATCCAGCTGTTTTGCTCATTAGAGCTTTTTCTCTGACAACAGCTTAAAACTTCCGCATGTGCATAACGACTTAGCGAGCACGAGGCTTTAAGGGCGCATCCTGCTAAGGGAGGACAGGGGGGAAGCAATTCAGCTGCATCCATCAGCTCCAGCCAGTCTGTTTTGACAATGATGATGAGAGGCAGACTAGACAGACATGACTCCCAGAAAATGTGGTCCAGACACATTTCTCAAGACATAACATAAAGGACAAGATATCAGAGCACTACAACACACTCCAAATAACCAGCAGCTGAAAAATGGTGCACTGTACAATTTTTAATCACCATATTGGTGATTAAACTTGGTATTAAAACAAGACAAGCAAAATATTATGAAAACCTCTAGTGTGGGGTTATTCAACTTTTTTGGCAGGTGGCCCAATCAACGCATCAGTCATGTCAGACGAAAGTATTCACATCTAGCCACAATTTTATCTTTTATCTTGCAATCACGGTAATTTCTGAAACATACAAACAATCCTATTAAGTGATTTAACCCCACTGTAGTGTGTTTTCTTGCCAGATTTCAATGGGTCATCCTAATACTTCTTCTACTCTGAGCTTTCTGAACTTGTAACTCACTTTCTACTGTTGTACATGATCTTACATGGATACCCTCAAGACGTACCTTTCCCAAAAATCAGTTTAAACCCACGTCCCACCCTTGCTTCAGTGGATAATCTCAATCAGATTTGCATACCTGCTGATGTAATCAAAGACTGTCCTGTGCTCAACCCAGGACTCTTATTCACAGTCTGCTCATACTGAACATCCTTTCAACATACTTACTTCTACATCTATATACTGTAATGACTTATTACAGTAGAGGATGGGTTCCCTTTTGAGTCTGGTTCCTCTCAAGGTTTCTTCCTCATGTTGTCTCGGGGAGTTTTTCCTTGCCACCGTCACCTCAGGCTTATTCAGTAGGTATTTCAATTTTGTGAAAAACCTGCTGGCCATTTTGTTGGTCTAGTAAATTCTCACTGAGTTACCTAGGAAGGAGGAGCATCTCGCCGATGTTCCAGAGGAAATGGAATATAAGCTGGATGTGGATAAAAGGGAAGCTGATTCGTTCTAGCTTGCTGTCACTTTTTCTTCCTTTTGTCTCTGTTCATCCTTGCTTCCACCAGAGGCTGGGGTGTCAAAGTCCAAGAGTTTATGGAGGTCCTGTGCAAGCTGCCTCTCGGTTTGCCTAACCTGTTATTGTTCGTTCTATTTTGTGTTCTTTCAATCTCCACTGCTAAAAGAGTTATACAAATAAAACTGAATTAAACTGTATGTTGTGAATGTATCATTCTGCCCTTAGAGAGAACAGAAAATAGCACCTCCCTCCAGGCCTACAAAACCAGTTACAAGAGGAAATGGAAGGCCAAACATTGTGTGTCCAACACCTGGACATCCAGGAAGTGAGGAGCATCAGAAAGCTCCCATCCTCGCCAGATGTTTCTGCTCAATTCGCAGAAATAAACACTGATCCTATTATTAACTCAAACCCATCACAAAAGGATCTCCACTGGGACAAATCCATTTCCAGATAAGAACTATTTTTAAAAGGTTTCGTGTATAGAACCCCTCACACACACACTCTGTGTGACCTCTTTTCAGTGGAACTAAGTACGAAACGGTTCCCACATCTCTCACCAGGTCTGATAAGTAATCCCTAACGGTTGACTCCATGTCTTGGAGATCATAATGAAACATGAGGACATCAAGTGTACAGTGTGTACTTGTTCTTTATCTATATTCTTCATACACTACTTGTTTTAGTAGTGCAACTTCATCATATAATGAAGTTCAGAACCACGCAACAAAATGCAAATCCTTCTAGAAATGGAGCTGCGTGTGTCAATTTGGACGAGAACTGTAGTCCGATTGCTTGGTCTGGACATATGACAGACCACCATGTCCAGTCAGGGCCCCTAACTCCAGGCCAAAGCTATACCACTACCTAGTTAATTATGGTTTTAAAGAACATGCAAAAACAAACATAATAATAAACATTAATAAATCTAAGCAAGGTAGATTATAATGGAGTTAGTACCATGACAAGTATAATGTTGCATCACCTCATATTTAACACGTTGAATAAAAATGAGGATCCTATTCACACAAAGTCACATGAATAACATCTTTTACCACAGATAAGTGCAATTGGGGTTGCATAATCGTTTCCGAAAGATAGTGTCTTGTCTGCAACATTTGCACTGCATAAAACAGAGCGCCGCTTTTTGCTGTGACCACTGACTAGATGCTGTACCACGACTTCATACGCAGACCTGAAATGCAGTGAGCCTACAGAAGCAACAGGGGAGAAACAGTGCGGAAAAGCAGAGCGAATTTTAAAATGACCCAAATGCCCACTTGCAGTGAGAAGTAATTTGTCCTATACTATTGTTTAATATTAAGTACTGAATATTAAATTCCCTATTAAACATTAAGATGCATAAAAAACATGTGTTATGCATGTTTATCCAGAGCAGTTTTCAGCTACAAGTGGCTATGAGTTGAACAGAAACATTATCATGACTAAGTATTTAACCAGGCCATTAAGAGTGGTGGCTTGCTTTTAACTTTAGAAGGACACAATGTGCTTTTGGAACCCTTAACTGATTAAAGTTTTATACTAAATAGCAGTTCAGTGAATAGCATTCACGAATATCCGCTAGGAAAACATACATAGCTACCACACTCTGTTAAAGCAATGTGAGAATGTAATAAATATACATATTCTTTAAAAAATTGGTAAAGAAACACGAGTGAGAATAATGATCTCATCACAATTCTTCGAAAATCACGAAGCCCGATATGCAATGCGAGAAGGATAAGCAAATAGCTGAAATGTAGCCAAACACTTGCAGTTGTCAAGAAGGAAAGGTCACTGCCTTGCAGGCAGGAGGTGATTGACCTTTAAAGACCATTTATGTCATTTTTCTCCTCTTTGTGCTTGTTAAATAAGTTTATTTCTGTAAACTCCGAAATGACAGATTGTTAAACCCCTAGTTATTCATGTTTTTTATTCCTTTTTTATATTCTGATGCCTACTGCATATTGAGAACGTTTTAAACTATGGTACGTTATCATTTTTGACGTATTGCTCACCCATTGTTGAGCAGTTGTAATTATTTATCCAAGACCGCATATAGTTCTACCACTACCACCTGACATTACTTATAATACTTCGTAAAACCACTTAGTCAGATCTTAACATAATCATGTCACAATTCTTTGGAACATGATCAGTTTCTCTTCGAGAACTTACAAGTAATCTCTTTCTTATCCAGCCTAAATGCAAAAATAAACAGGGCCCACAAAGAGAAAAGTACACACGTAACCGAAAACAACGTCAAACTATTTTTGATAGAATGAGATCATGTTACCAGGTGGAAAGGTCGTTACAGCAACAGACGCCTTCGCGAGCATAACAAGATAAGACTTGCCAAACTTTAAGCTAGCCCTTCTTAGGCATGCAGGCAATGTTTTTCTCCCTGAAACAGAAACACGACTCCCAGACTGCAGCCACTCTGACTGACCTTTGCTACCGGCATCATATGCGACTTAAAGCTTCAGCTAACATGGCCCACTGACGTACAGTTCTCTATTGTGATATTGTTCAAGGCAGCATGGCTAGACGCCGTGTAGAAACGAAAGGCAAATCCCTTCCTGTATCCCTCCCACAAATCCCTCAGGGATCAATAATGGTTCCTTTTAAGAACCAAAAATAGTGCCTTTTTGTAAATTATCATTCCATCAATGCAAAACAATGCAGCGTGGATACAACGGCAAATACAATTCTAAAGGTTTTGCATAAAGCACCTGCTTTACCTCAGGGTGTCCACAGAGGAAATGCTTTCAGGTGGTAAAGCCTGAAGGAAGTATGCTCTCAAAATGAAATGAAAACACACACTGAGTTCTCTACATTTTTCATTGGGATTTGGCAAGAACATGAAAAGAAAAGTCAAGACAGACTTCCTGTCAATGGAAGGGGGCAAAGCAACCCTGGCCATCTTTTTTGTTTAGCTGAAGTGACACACTGCTTACAGTAATGGCACTTTGCGTATCGCTTCGGGTCCTGCCAACCTTTAAGCCTTTTTCCGTTTCAGAGAGCAGCTATGAAAAAAGCGCCAACTATAAATTCAATCTATATTAAACCTTAAGAGCCTTAAGTAGATTAAAGTTCTTCAGGAAGTGTTCCTTCTTTCCTGCTTTTGATTAGCTTCAGCTTACCAGAGGTTCTTTGCCATCATTATTTGGCATAAAACTGTCAGCTGACCGGAGACAATAACCAGGATGAACTGGCTGGTCTATTATTGAGACACTACAGTAGAAATAACCACCTATGGCTAAT
Organism: Pangasius djambal; assembly: GCA_022985145.1. Lineage (NCBI taxonomy): Eukaryota > Metazoa > Chordata > Actinopteri > Siluriformes > Pangasiidae > Pangasius > Pangasius djambal. The sequence goes on from CM040979.1 coordinate 25,122,626, forward strand.
AATAGTGAATCAAAGCGCTGGACAAAAAAACAAGATAAGTAAATAAATAAAATACAGAAAATGAAATAAATTCTCCAAAATGGCTTTCTGAGCTCACCAAGAACTTTCGACCTGGCATGTGCCAATATTGGAAAATATCAATTTCCTATACTCCATGCACCAGGTACTGATTTTTATAGGCTGATCTTTATAGGCTGCTAGCAATGAGGGTGGACAAATGATAAATACATTAGCTAGCCCACAGGGCATGTAAAATCTTCCATGTGCTGCCCAGTTCCTTGTTTAGATTGCTCCGTTTTTTTTTTTTTAAACTGACTAGGCGAAAACGTTGTAGCTAACAATGTTATAACGCATAGCAAAGCTAGTTAGCAAGTTAATATGTTACATTAGCATAGACTAAGGGGAAAAAAAAAACAGGTATACAATCATTATTCTGTTCTAACAAAGTCAACAAGCTGTTGCTGAATGTTGTCTCCTCGCATCGTACATAAAAAAAAGATACTAGTCAAGTCAGGCTAGCATTTTTGTTTATACGTCAGGTGACTGTTGTGCTAGCAGGAAAGTTATGCTAGTAGACTATTTTGACAATTTTGACAGTTAGACTATTTTGCTTTGCACTTTATTGTTCCAGATTCTGAAAAGATCATCGTCCACATTAATTAAACTGCCTAGTAAAAAACATTAAACCGTCAACCAGATCCCGTCTCGGCCGGTGTGTGTACTGCAGCAGGTTGTGGGATACGGAGATACATTGCACCATCATGAAGAGCATTAAATTAAGGTGTGCATTTTTCTCTTCCTGAGTTGTTGTACTAATAACCCAAAAACTAATAACACAAGCATAAAATCTGCTTGTGCCAGGTGCCCAGGCTACTGAATTAACCCTTTAACAAGTGTCAGTGGTAATAATTAAAGGTTACGTTACTCACACTGGTCATGAAACACGGTCAGCCCATAGTACAAACCCAAACACTACTTACAAAATGCATCAGGTGGTTTTCCTAGTCTGGGACAACTCTTTTAGAGACCACTGTGGCGTGACGGTAAAAGGTGCGTAGGTGAATGTTTACATTCATGTGTTATCAACACCTAAATTTGTCCACGCTTTATCACACAAGCACTGCCTAAAAATGCCACCTATCCAGACAGCCTCCTCTCAAATGTAGTGCAAGTGACAGTATTTTTTTAAATTATCCACAGTGACAACTAAGTGCTTGATGAACATTCCAATACACTGAATTAGTGGCCTACTCCAGATTCAAGATTACTGTATACACTGATTACTGAATACACATACAGGACACAACACGACATGTAGCGCAAATAAGTAGGAGTATAAACTTCATGCTTCCACACAAAACGATATGGATACGATCTGATATTTTTGACAATGTCCTTCAGCATGCCTTAATGGTGTGACATTTCCTACAGTCACTAGGGAATAGAACTTGATGTGGTTTGGGATACAGCTTGAGTGGTTTGAGCCGTTGCTTATTGCTTTGGCCTTGTTATAATAACAGGAAATACAGATGCTTTTTTTTTTTTTTTTTTTTTAAAAACTCTTTAAATTTGTGTGTCTTGCTTTGCACACAGCAGCTCCCTTTTAGCTCTTTGGCGCGTTCATTATCTCGTTGTGTTTCTGCTCAGTAGCACACTTTGTATTCAGCACATGGTGTTACTCCGCACCCAGAACAGAGCCCAGGCACGCAGAGGAAGTTGTGAGCCAGGAAAACACACACACACACACACACACACACACACACACACACACACACACACACACACACACCATTAGAGCACTCTTCAGCATTTACAAGCAGTGAATAAAAGGCTGAATTACATAAAGAAGAGCAGAGATATCTCAGCATCACTGACTGATGTATCAAAATTCAACGGGTTTCAACGTATACAAGGAATCTGCAATCTGCCAATGTGAACAACCATCAGAAACACCCTAGGGAGCTAGACAGCACTAATGCCTTGCTGGTGACTGCTTAATTTTAATTTTAACACCATATCAGCTGACATTATCAGTTCTCAGAATTTACAGGCAAATTTGCATATTAGTCAAGTTGTAATAATAATAATAATAATAATAATAATAACTAAAATATTTCTCATGGCACATTATATCTTATATCTTGTAAATATTTAAGTTAAGTTAATATAATTAAATAATAAATAAGTTAAATAAATAAATTAAATTAACTTATTTATCATAATTTTTGAAAAAAACCAACTTTGGTTTCAATGGATTGATTTATTGATCCTACTAAACAAATAAATCATTTAACAAGAAAAAGCACAGACAGATTTTACCATCCACTCAGCTATTTGTTATGATGGAGCTGATCACAGTGATCGAGATACACGGTGAAAAACATATTGTTATGCAACTTTGCGATACTGAACGTCATGATCTCCACACCTCTAGGTTATCAGTCTATCTGACATCTAATAATAGCTATTCGGACTATCCAATGAGCCAGAATTTACATGCTGCATGCACCAGATACTGTTTAAGCCACACATCTACATTAGATTCTTAGATAGCCAATGATAATGCTGTATACACATCACCATGGTGCTCCCTTTTCCATCAGCAAAATGAACACTTATCTGTAGTGTAAACATATTCCCAAACAGTACAGATAGAAAGAAAAACCCAAAGCATGTTTGTTTAAACTACACCCAAGCGATGTGGTGAGATGTTTCATGTGTATCTGAGAACTGTGCCTCATTTATCAAGCTGGATACGAATGGATTTATCGTATATTGTTCATAGCATTTAGATGAAAGACGTTGGTATTCTACTCGTGATCCTGAGTGTGACGTACTAATGTATCCCCCGATGGATCGGCTTCAACTCATACAATTTGTGATGAGTTACTGCACTTTTATACACAGATTACACCCTCAAGTTTATTTCAACTGTATTTCAGTTACATACACAAATTTAATGAAACTTAATAGGAAACAGTCATTTCCTATTAATGGAACTAGCTAAAGAAATACTAAATATGGAAAAAATAAATAAATAAATAAAGCAAGCCAAAATAAATCCATAAATTAAGACAATACAATTTAATATAAAAATACTGATTATTCAAGAATGCTGCTTTATAAAAGTAGAATGTGCTGCAATGACTTGGCATATAAGGCAGTTTTCTTTGGTTCTTTTAATGCTGTGCAACACTTCATTAGAGCCAGCCAAGTGACCGATAAGTGACCGATCTGGTATGTCTCAAGCTGCAATGTGTCGAATATTCCCTAGTATGCTGCGTGACTTCCTATGAAATTCTCCTACTTTCCCTAGCACCGCATCGGGGTTGGAGAATTGTTGTGCAAGAAATTTCTGGCAAAGAGTGGCCGAGACACTAATAATAATTTAAAAAAAAAAAAAAAAAAAAAAAAAAAAAAAAAAAAAAAAAAAAAAAAAAAAAAAAAAAAAAAAAACACAATAGTTTCTCTGTGTGATGTGTTTGGTTTCCACGATCACCTAGGTACATTAGATATGCATTTTCTATCCATTTTATGTCAAACCATTTTCTTTTCACTTAACTCATTTTTTAAATTTTTTATTTTTTTTAATTTACCGTTTCTACAATTCGGCTCCAGATTTTGACCTTTTCAAAGGGTTGTTATGTTGTTAAATAATATATATTTTGATTGATATATACAGGAGTTAAAATAGCTTCCACTTCTACGTCCGGGAACCCATTTTGCCGTTTACTAGTCATTTTAGCGCTGCGAGCTTTGCCTTTTATGGAGTTTTGTACCCGTCGCCAAATGCAAATCAGCTGTGCCGTGCACGCACCTGGTAGCTTACAGGTGATTGGCGTTCATCAACATATGCACACGAGTACGAGGAAAAGCAGCACTTCTGAAACTTTTGTAAATCCAGCAGAATGATAGTCTTACAAACATTTTTTGTATTGGATTTTTTTAGAATGTTAAATTAATTTAGAGGCTTCATCTAATTAAATCTGCATACATCTGCATACTTAATAAGACCCTAAATATTTATTACACTCTGAAGACGCTCACACGAGAAACACTTGTACTTTGCTGGAATATCATTTCTTTATAATTTAATCAAGGAAATACCGTGCCAGATTTCTAAAAAAATATTTTTAATGTCATTTTTCAGTATGAAATGTAACATAAATCCAACGATAATCAAGATTTTGGGAACGTTGTCTGTAATATTCTTCTAATTAGGAATAGGAATGAATGGATGAAGTAAGATTTTGAATATAGAAAAAAAATTATCAAAAAAAATTCAATCACAAAATATAATGTGGCTTATTGTGTTTCCATTCTAGTTAGTGATGTATATAAAGTTTACTAAGGAAATGACATGTAAATCAAGTGGGTGGAGCTTAAAGGCTTTATCAAAGTGGCTAAGTTTCAGATAACATGGTGGTCATGAGTAGAAAAAAGGTACAAAATAAACATTTTTCTGTAGAGTTTTCACATTTTTCATTGCTACAGGTTAACAGTAGACATTATTGCATTAAAGATGCAAAAATAATTGACGTGACCAAAATTGTTGTATCTAACTGCATCTTGCTTTAAACTAATTAACACAGGTAAAGGTAGAGTAGAGAGTCACTTAGCAGTATCTGCAAACGTGTGCAACTCTATCTGTGCTAGAAGAATGCAGGAAAACAGCATTGGGGTTTTTTTTTTCGCACAAGCACGACCCTTTCAAACAGAGTAAAGGCAGACGAACAAGACAAAATCAGCCCTGGAGGCAGTGTGCATGCGACAGAGTTTGTGTGTGTGTGTGTGTGTGTGTGTGTGTGTGTGTGTGTGTGTGTGTGTGCGCGTGTGTGCGCGTGTGTGTAGGGTTTAAGAGCCAGCACCATGTCCTGTACTGCTATTAGCATAACACTGTTTAATCATTAGCCCAATGAGGTTAGCGTTGCCCAGGGCTTCAGGCTGAGCAATGGGAAAAAAACCATATGGAGCAATCAGGATGCGAACGCGACAACGGAACTAATGTTGATGCATGCATACACACACACCAACACACACAAATATCTATGTATGAGATTTCATAGCTTTAGTACTAAATCTCGAAACACTGTTCAGACGCAGTGTCATGCAGATAAGCAGAACCCTCCTTTGATCAAGGAGTACTTCACAGAGCAAGAACACACACACACACACACACACACACACACACACACACACACACCCTTGTGATGAATATCAATAATACAAGCCTCGAAGGCGAGCTGGCTGAAATCCCAGGAACACAACGTCAGCAGAGGACATGATTATAAAACAGATGTGACCAAAAGGCCCAGCACAAAAACAACAGCGGAATTATCAGATTCAGATCCACAAACAATATTTAGATTATGACAAGATCTCATGGATCGCTTTGCCTCGTATCGTGGTTCAATATTGGTCTTGGGGGGAAATTAAGGATTCTGTTTAGATAAAGGTTCCTATGACCCAATATATCAAGAGATGAAACAAGTTTTCAAACATGCAAAAACATTTCATGTTCCTTAAATGGGCCAGAGAGATTCATTTGGACTTTATATATATATATATATATATATATATATATATATATATATATATATATATATATATATATTTTTTTTTTTTTTTTTTTTTTTTAGTGATTGTACCAAAGCTAGTTATTTTACTTTTTTTCCCACCTCATGCAAATGCTGTAACAGTTGATTGTGGACTTCCGGACATAAATTCAGCTTCATGTTATAACTCTGATATAAAACCACATTGCGTCAAGATTATAATATCTGCACGTGCCACATTAATCAGTTAATTATCAGGCTAAACGAGGTGTGGTGAAGTGTCAGTAAAGATTAAGAATCTTACTTTCCACCTCCTCCATGCAATGAGCAAAGTGTCGCAAGACGAACTCGTAAAAGACGAACAAGTGAACCAATCAAAACACAGGAACTGGCTTTACACTGTTTATAATATTTTTAGAATAAAGCTTACCTGTTATTGCGTGGATATTCGCATCAGCACATATTTATTCTCGATTCGGATTGGTCGGAAGTTGATTACTTTTATATAACAGCACCTCTGCGTGTAGTTTCAGCTGTAAGACAAACCACAGGTTTATATTCATATGCTTTTTCTAATACATTATCGTTTCTATAGTAAGTACTCATTCATTGTTATTACATAAAGAATGTATAAACGTTGCTGTGGTGAAGTTTTCGGAAAGGAAACATTTGTTTAACATTCATGAAAGACGACTTCATTCAGTTTCAGCACTCTGAGGTAAAGCTGTTTCTTTAAGTTGACAGAAAGTCTTCAAGAGAGAATTGTGCGCTTTCTGTTTTTTTTTATTAATTTAAAGACAGAAATAAAAAAAAGAGAGGCTGTTTTTAAAAAATGGCTGTTTACAGCCGTTATAAGGTAAGTGATAACACGAACAAACTTGTTTCATGGACAGTCCACAACAAGATATGTAACCATAAACAGATAAAAAGTATAACGTGGCATTCATTAATACGCAAATTCAAAATAGTTTGTAAATTACTGGCACATAATAGGAATAAAACACTACATGATACACTGTTATTGGAAAAGAATCCACTTCTGGGATGTAACAGTAACTCCGCTCTGCGTCAGGCTGCAACATACCACGTCATTGATTGTTTTCCAATAACAGCACATGCACAAGTGTGTTATTTCTTATTAAGCCAATCTAAGCTAGCTATCGTAACTGAGTAGAGTCAGCTCAGCTTTAGGGCCTACACGTCATAAACTTTCACCTTCATTACAAATATATTCCTTTAATATTTCTCATTACTGCTTTATACAATGTCACAAGCTATACACTATGTGCGGTACATATTTCTCATGTCACTCAGTCTTTTGTTCTGTCGCACCATGTTATGCGTGGAATAGGTGTTTAAACACTGCCTTCAGAATGTACTCACTCAATGTTACTTCCATCTAAACCCACAAAAGCTATTCTGCTTCAGACTATTACTTACATCCGCATTTGCCTTAAGGCTTCAGCTTGGGACTCGCACCGTCCACTTCCTCAAAAAGCAGCCAGGTTGAGCCACTATTGCTCAAGACACTACACTTCCTGTGGGCAAGATCTCCAGTGCACGCATACTCATAATGCACTCAGCACTAACATGACTCAAGGAGGAGAAATGACCTGGGTAGGGCAAGCTGCACCAGCGTTTACTGATCCTCCGCATGACTGTGCAGTGTCTCTTTTCCTACTGAGACAGGTCAAAGGTCACTTCCACCTCCAAGTCTGCTGACGATGATGCGTCAGAAATCCTCTGCTCTGTGATCCCTGACCTTCAGGGCTGTCTGATACTGTTGTGAACACAGACTTCCTGTCTTGCTGTAACAACAGAGCAATGCTTACCAGCTTATGGGAATGATTTGCAGAGCTGCAAGCTCTTCCTAATAGCAATGATAACACAGATTGAGAAACTGATTCCTTTGGTTTGCTTGATACTTGGTTTGGACTGGTTTAACACTGCACGTCATTAAACAAACCAAAAGATTTTTTTTTTTTTTTAATGCCGGCTGAGGGGAGGTAGGGCTGAAAAATCTTTCATTTATTGGTCAGAACTATAGTTAAATAAAGTTCAACATAACTTTGGCAAGTGCAAGTAGAAATCACCCGAGCGAGGAGAGCCGGCACAAAATAAATAATTAAATAATTATCTTAGTGACTAGTTTAAAAATGATTATGTAAAAAAAAATGTATGCATCACATCCAGCATTTATTTTCTTTTTTTTTTTTTCTCCCCCATTTCAGTCTAGAGCACATCATATTTCTGCAGCGCTAGAGCGCTGTTGTTGTTTTTTTTTGGCTCTGTTTGCATTTCATGGCTCAGTTTAGCAGCTCACATTCACCCCATTCAAAAAAAAAAAAAATAAAAAATCAATCGAACTGAACTGAGAACTGAGACCAGTGGGATCTGTGGGATCACCGGGTTTTATTTCTTTATTTTATTTTTATTTGTTCTCTTTATTTGTTTTGCATGCTTCTATTGTGAAAAGGTACTGGGAGTCACGCTCAAACAAGCCACATTCAAACGAAAAGTGTACGTGCTATTTTAGGAGTTCAGCAATAAAAACGGTCCAAATTCTCCGTCCACCTTCCTACGCTAGATCCTCAACAGCTTCGAGTCACTCTGACTCAGTGAAACAGCAGATGTCAAGAACTTACAAGTGTGACAAAAGGTCAGCGCACCAGTGTTCGAATATTACAATAGTCCCTTATTATATATGTGGAATAAAAAAAAGGCTCGAGTCTGCAGAAAATTCATTATGAGCATTTGGGGCTGTTTACCTAAAAAAAAAAGAAAAAAAAAAAAAAGCTTAGGAACTCCTGGCCTAAACACTAAAGAACCACACAGAGGGGGAAAAAATACACCAGGGCTCCATTCAGGTGCACTAAATGTAAAAGCACCCTCATGTGATTCTGTACTAACGCAGATATTACGGGCCCTGGACTGAGTAAAAGGCTCAGCCTAAGATGGCAATGGCACACTGAGTTCTGCATAGAGCCTGCTGAAATCCTGCACTGTATCTGTCCACCCTCCTGCCATATTAACCCCATCAGACTGACCATCTAACCAGTGGAACCAAAATATGCAGTCTGCTTATCATGTCTTCAAATAAGAGATATAATTCAATTCCCATGAAACTAGAGACACTGGGCTAACTACAATTCTTCAGTTTGTCAACCTAGACCATTTCCTTCAGGAATTGTACAAGCATATACACAGAAAAGCTGAGCAATAACATGCTATACTATTGACACTTTATACACTCATTATACATTTTTCTGAGATATCATGGGGAACATCAGTATTTTTATAACATTTGCGATCTGATTGGAAGCGACCAAATTTGCAAAATTTTTAAATTTTGTACAGAATTTAAAAAAAAAAAAAAAAAAAAAAAAAAAAAAAAAAAAAAAAAAAAAAAAAAAAAAAAAAAAAAAAAATACCTCACTTTTAATTAACACTGAAAAAGTGAACTCTTTTTTTTTTTTTTTTAAACGCAACTAGTTAGTTAACAAACCTCTACATCATGATTACTGCTTGTCAAAGGAATGTCTTCAAGTATCACGATATGATTTTTTTTTGTCTTACTGTGATGGAAGCGTGATGTGACGGGCTAAGCATTAACTTATAGTGGTATTTATTCAATTTCATTGAATTTCATTAATTGATTTTCTTTGTCTACAAAATGAAAAAGTACAGGCTTATAACTTTTTTTTTTTTATTTAAATATAAATCCAACAGACACCTTCAGCAATGGTCCAAATGACCAAAACAAAAACAAGTGTTAGTGCTATTTTTCATAAATTGATAAATAAATAAAAAGATAAATTGTCATAATACTATTTACTCTGAGGGTATCATCAGTATTTGCTAAAAGAACGCTGAACCACTTAATCTTAGGTAAGAGCTAAGTTAAAAAATAAATAAATAAATTGTTATGCTGTAAATAACAACTAATGGTGTTACACTCTTATATTAAACTCTATTGGACGCTAGTCCCATAGTCCATTATGCTATTATTGTATTTTATAAATGTTCTAACTAATGGTTTGTACATTATTTATTTACATTATTTTCTACAGAGAAGAGTTGATTTTTGTTAATATTGAAATGAAAAATTGTTTAATTCCTTTAATGGTTTAGCTGTCTGTTCCTATACAGTTAGGTCTGGAAATATTTGGACAATGACAGAGTTTTTGTGATTTTGACTTTATACACCACCACAAGGGAATTGAAATAAAACAATCAAGATGTGATCGAAGTGTAGACTTTCAGCTTTATTTTAAGAGGTTCGACAAAAATATGGCATTTACCATTTAGGAATTACAGCCATTTTCAGGGGCTCAAAGGTATTTGGACAAAGTGACGTAATTGCAAATATAACCATAATTTTTAATACTTGGATGAAAATCCTTTGCAGTCAATGAAGTCTGGAGCCCATGTTCTCAAAACTCAAATTCCTCCCTGGAGATGCTTTGCCAGGCCTCACTGCAGCCACCTTCAGTTGCTGCTTGTTTGTGGATCTTTCTGCCTTCAGTCTTGTCTTCAGTAAGTGAAAAGCAGCTCTATTGAGTTGAGATCAGGCGACTGACTTGGCCATTGAAGAATATTCCATTTCTTTGCCTTCAAAAAGTCTTGGGTTGCTTTCGCAGTATGTTTAGGGTCATTATCCGCCTGCACTGTGAAGCGGCGTCCTATCAGTTCTGTAGCATGTGGCTGAATGTGAGCAGAGAGTAAAGCCCTATACACCTCAGAATTCATCTCGCTACTTCTGTCAGCAGTCACATCATCAATAAACACCAGTGAGCCCGTTCCACTGGCAGCCATACATGCCCATGCCATATCATGAGCTGTTCCTTTCTTTCGCCATACTTTTCTCTTCCCATCAATCTGGTACAAGTTAATCTCAGTTTCATCAGTCCAAAGAGTCTTATTCCAGAACATGGGAGGCTTTTTTAGATGTTTTCTGGCAAAGTCTAATCTGGCTTTCCTGTTCTTGAATGTTACCAGTGGTTTGCACCTTGTTGTAAACCCTCTGTATTTACATTCATGAAGACGTCTCTTGATTTCAACAATGATACGCCTACCTTCTCCAGACTATTCTTGACTTCAGTTGATGTCGTGAAGGGGTTTTTCTTCACCAAGGAAAGGATTCTGCGATCATCCACTTTAGTTGTCTTCCGTGGTCTTCCAGGCCTTTCGAATTTGTTGAGCTCACCAGTGCTTTCTTTCTTTTTAAGAATGTACCCAACTGTTAATTTGGCCACACCTAAGGTTGTTGCTATCTCTCTTATAGATTTATGTTGTTTTTTCAGCCTAATGATGGCCTCCTTCACTTGCATTGAAATCTCCTTGGACTTCATATTGGTAGCTCCAGTCGAACAGCTGCCAAATGCCAACTCAATACCTGATAATAACTCCAGACCTTTTATCTGCTTCATTTGTCTTGATGTAACGAGGGAATGGACCGCACCTGGCCAATTAACTTCTTGTCAGTCAACTGTGCAAATACCTTTGAGCCCCTGAAAATGGAAGTACTTTGCTTAAAATGGCTGTAATTCCTAAATGGTAAATGGCATATTTTTGTGTATCCTCTTCAGATAAAGTCTACACTTCGATCACATCTTGATTGTTTCATTTCAAATCCATTGTGGTGGTGTATAAAGGCAAAATCACAAAAACTCCATCATTCTCCAAATACTTCCGGCATTGGCATCATTATAAGAAACGAAGTGGCATTGAGTCACCTCTGCTAACTAATAACTAATTTAACAATTAATACAAATAAACAAATGAATAAATACCTCAGTAATTATGACAGCATCAAAATGTCTTCAAACATCCTGATACCTTTTTCCAGTATTGCCAATGCCAATATTACAATACAGAGTAACAAAATAATGAAACAAAACAAAAATATGCATACAGTATACATTGTAGTATGCGTTGCTTTGCTGAGAAACATCAGGTGCTTTTTGGAAAGCCACAAAATGGAAAATGACATTTGAATGAACTTTTAAACATATAAAAAAAATTTTTTTATTTAACAAAGAGCAGGAAGAAAAAATAAAGATTGGTTAAAAAAAATAAATAAAAAACATCTACTAAACTACTATGAGTAACAACGTAGTAGAGCACTATTATTAAAGTCTTAACTACACCCACAATGCTCGTGTAAAAGCTTCTGAATGTATTAAAACTGTACGTTTCAGAAGGGTTTAAAAGGAAATGACATCATCAGTACATTCTAAAGACTGAGTCTAAACACCTTTTCCACACATACCACAGAACAGACACAACAAAAGACGTGAATGATGTGAAAACATACTTCCACCCCTACTTAGCAGCGCATGTTACAGACCTGCTAGCAGTCACACAACCGTGATTTATATCATTTCACCCAATTAAAACAGTTAGGTAAGTTTCAACACTGCACTCATGTCCAGAACACCTGCCACAATGTAATAAATAATCCCGCAAAAGGTTACTTACTGACAGATAAGGCAAGCTCCTTTCTTTTCAGGTTTATGTGCGAGGTTTTGATCCACATTGGCAGGTCTCCTCGTTCAGCTGCTTTCACTTGGGAGAGAGTACCGACTCGTAGCCAAACACGCTTTCACAATCGAGGCAAGAATGTAGAAACCCATGTGACATTGTGTCAGATCCACCCATGTTAGCTCAGCAAGTAACACACGCACAATGCCGCCCACACACACACACACACACACACACACACACACACACACACACCTGGACACAGTTATTTGAAGAAGCTCATAAGAAAGTTGTCTCATTTGCACACCGTCCTGCTTTTCCAATATCAACATTGGAAATTCTGGGGAAGACAGAAAGCACAGCAAGTCTCTAATCCCACCACAATAAAACAAAACAAAAGAAAACATAAAATGGACATATTTTAATCCATGCCGATTGTTATGGATTTTATTTACCTTTAGGCTATAGTTTTAAAAGGAGTGGACTAAACACAAGGACAAATGCAAACAACTACCTCCTGACTGCTTTGTTTACCATACAAGCCTATAGGTTGTAAACGGTTATTTCCATGTTCCCTCACACGAACACACCCTAGGATGATTTAACTCCTGACTGCTGGAGCACAACCATGCTCTATAGAACGACAAACAAGATGAAAGAAATGAATGACAAAGGCAATTTCCTCACTATATTCATAAGGCGCCTGATGTTAATGTTGCAAGAAGTGTCAAAAGTTCACTACTGTCTTCAATGCTGCAGTGGAAATCTGTCCAATACTTTAGCTTTCGATACTTTCTAGTCTCTAATGTTTTGTATTTGTTTCCAAGAAAAGTGTTATACATGTCAAACGATAATTTATTCTTTACTTTTTTGTCATTGTATCATTTTGGTCAAGGCTTAAATCTTTCCAAGTCAAGTGTCAAATCAGAAGTCCACCGTTCCCTCTAAGCTTCGGCTTTGCACTTCTGATGATGCTCCCATGCAGAAAAAGATAACATCCATGCACAATACAGAAAAATGTGCATAAAACAATAGACATTTTCACATTTCAGTGCTGCAATGAGATGAACAATATTGGCAAATGCAGCTCGCAAACACTGCAGTGTCCCTAAATGCACAAGTAATTCATGCAAACATTCGTTCATACATGACCTTTCACTTATTTCCCACCAGTGTGCTTGTGGGAAAGTAAAGGTTTTTTTTATTCCCCAGGATGACGGTGATGATTTTAAGATTTTAAAAGGCAGAACCCACATCTGTGTTCAGCATTTCAAAGAATCTGAATCTCGAGTTAGCAGCTTTTAAATCCAAGTCAAGCTTAAATCATTTCATTCTCACATTCAAATCAAACCTAAAGTCCTTAAGTTGCTAACTGGTCAAGTCCAACTCAAGAAATAAACATATCTCAAGTCTAAGCTGAGACTCAAATCAGCAGATCTAAAGTCATCTCACCTTATCATCCAAGTCAAATCTAATCTCTATAAGATTCTACTAGTCTCAAGTCCAAGTCAAGTCACATGTCACAATTCCTTAAGGCATTTCTACAATGAGATGCATGACAATAGGGTTTCTGAAGAAACTTCCAGAAACACAGTAGTGTTGCATTTTTTTCCCAATCTGTTTGATTTTAAAGCCTTTATTTAATGTCTACTATTTTTTTTTATATTTAAAAAAAAAAGGAAAAAATAAATAACATTTAAAATGAAATCTGTAAATATTTTAACATTTATCTGCAAGATTCTCACAAAAAAAGTGAATAAAAAAATACATAAAAAATTTCAATATCCAAAACCAAGTCAAATCCAAATTCCTAAACTGCTACTGAAGTCCAAATACAGAACGGTTGTACATTAATAAATTACATTAAGCTGTAGCAAGGCAGTTTGAGGAACAAACTATTCTTGACATAGCCTACTGACACGTCATGCGTACAGCATTTAGGAAAAGTATTTAAATCCAACTCTTGTACCTTCTTAAAGGCATTATCTTATATAAATATATTATTTTTCATTATTACTACAACACTGCTATCTACTTAATTCTCTCTTTAGGAAGAAAGCAAGAATGTTGGGGTCATATGGTATCACAATGTACTGTGTGTGTGTGTGTGTGTGTGTGTGTGTGTGTGTGTGTGTGTGCGCGTGTCATTACAGCACTATAATTTCACAACATTATAATCAGACAGACTATTTTCAATTAATCACTTCAGTTAGCAATGCTATAGAGGTTTTCTTTTGAACGCTGAACCACTCCCTTTCCAGAGAGCTGCTGCCACTACATGTTTTTCCTGAAAATGCAACAAGTCACTCCCACTCAATTTGCATTTTCAGTGTTTTTCCCCCATCTCATTTCCACTGCCTTATCTGAAATTTACCTAAAGCACACTGGGTATGGCTATAGATCTGAAACACAGAGCCATTTTGTGCATCCATAATCAGGCCTTAGAGCTATATGAAAAAAGCCATGTCCAGCCAGGTAGAATTTATGTAAGGAATAAAACACAACTGCAATTTGTATTTATTAAAGAATGACACGTTATATGTTTTATTAGGTTAATAAAGTTATGGATCAACCATGAAACAGATTAGTTTCTGTTATGACTTAAGTTATTGCAGCTATAAACAGCCGCTCCCTCACCAGCCTCTCTTTAATAATAATAATAAGAATAATAATAATAATAATAATAATAATAATAGAAACAACACAGCTTGTCACATTACTGAGAAACAGCACAAAGCCATTGAAGACCTGAAGCCTTTCCCGTGTCAGGAAACTTAATGTTTACACCGACACTGGAGACTCCTTCCATACATGCTATTTAAACATCTCCTCACAGAAAACGTCACCATATCAACAATAACACACGTTTCCTTATCCGTTTATGGGGAGCATCCGCATACATACTAGTCCCTGAGTAAATTGTTACCATAGCAACAATGAGGTAATAGAAAAAGCACACTAACATAAACCTTGCAAGAGGAACTACTGTCATAGAAACTTAATTAATACATCCTGACCGATCAGAAACGAGCTGTCAACAAAGCTGTGGAATAACTCATAATAATACACACAGTGAATCAGCAAAAATCTTCAGAGGCGAATGAAATCATGATTTACACAGGCATATTCAACTACGCTAAACTAGCAGCTATAGGCTTCCCTTCCTTGTTAGCTACATTAGCCTCACAACTCCAGTGCAAAACTAAATCAGCAAACATTACAAGAAGTCCTGGTGATTGACAGGCTATGAGGAAGACGAGAATTGTGTACGTTTCTTTATAAGCTGTTCTGTTCCTCCTACATTTCTTGTAAAATCCTGGGAAAGCGATGAAGCTGCTACACCACTGTTTTATACGACTTGGCAAAGGAAATGTACACACAGCCTGCGTGAAGCTGCAAGGCCTCTCTAGTGAACTGGATCTACTGGATATATGAGCATTAAATCAAACAGCTTGGAAATATTAGATAATCGATAGCATTTATCTGATCTTGAATGATCGAGGAGCATTCACGTATAGTGCAGTAAAAGATTACACAAAGGACAGCAAACATGCAGATAAAAGAGTTTACAAAACAGTTAAGTAAAAACAAAATGCAAGGTTCTTTTTTTACAGCACAAATTTTGTGGCACAAGCTTGGCCAAAAAACAATCAATCACAATAATTTTTTGGCACACACTTGCACAACAATAAAACAAACCAACATTTTTTTTAAATTTATTTTCTGATTTTGTTGCGGAAGTTTGGCCAAAACCAAATAAACTTTTTATTTATTTGCTTGTTTGTTTTGCAATTTTGTGGCACAAGTTTGCTCAAAAAAAAAAAAAAAAAAAAAAAAAAAAAAAAAAAAAAAAAAAAAAAAAAAAACACCTCACAAAATGAATGTATTTATTTAATTTCAGATTTTGTGGCACAAGTTTAATCAAAACCAAACACACTTATTTACTTGTTTGTTTGTTTGTTTGTTTGGGGGTGTTTGTTTTGCAATTTTGTGTCACAAACACAAATCTAGTTTGGCAAAAAAAAAAAATCTAATAAAATATATGATTTATTTATTTCCTTATTTATTATTTACATATTGTTTGTTTGTTTATTTGTTTATTTATTTATTTTCAGATTTTGTGGCAAACAATTGGCCAAAACCAAAAACTTTTTATTTATTTGTTTGCTCATTTTCAAAGTTTATGGCAGACGTTCGTCGAAATAAATACATTTTTTTTTTTAAATTTTGCCCACAAGACTTGCGCACTAGCAGCACATGAGCAACACATGAGCAACACATGCAACCCACAGAGTAAAATACACCAACATGCAGTATGAATATGTACATGTGAAATATTTGTGCTGGGTAAACAGGCATTAATGCAGGACTGAGTAACAGTGCATTGCTCGGCATGATACAGCAGGACACACTGCTATAGTGACTGATACAGAGTGAAAGAGTTCAGGACATTGCTCCTGCAGAATGAAGGCGTTTTTTTTATAATAAACACTGCACAAACATTTCACACAAACACAAAGTGACAAGAGCAGGAGTCTCACCATGCTTCAGTGAGCTGTCGGAGTTTGCAGCAGAATCGCAGATCACACACACTCCAAGCTAAACCGTGGCATCTGCGGGAAAAGTAGGGGGGAAAAAAAAAGTTTCCCAAAACTTCGTCTAAACTACTATAAGATTTCCTCTTCCGGAAAAACACACACACAGCCCAGCCAGAGCGCGAGCGCGAGCGCGAGAGAGAGTCAACCTGCGACCTAGTGCATAGAAAAGAGCACTACATAGGGTGTGACATCATGACGCACTACTCCCTATTTAGTGCACTTAATGCCCAATAGGGTGCTATAAGGGATGGAGCCGAACATAGTAAGGGCGGGTCAGGTGGAAAAGCACTCCTAGTGTGCAGCCTGCTGGGGGAAATGAGCAGTGCACAGCAATAACATCAGCCTGAACAAGACATGGGAGGAAAATTGAACTAGAACCGTAAGTAAAAGTGTCTTTTTTCCTTAGACTGTCATACACTTTACCAGGACAAATTACAATAACATAAAAGTATTTTACTCTTCACAACACCCTGCACTTCCAGGGTTGGAGGTTCGAATCTTGCCCCTGCCCCCTGTGTGCGGAGTTTGCATGCTCTCTCCATGCTCCAGGGGTTTCCTCTGGGTTCTCCGGTTTCCTCCCATAATCCAAAGAAAGACACGCGTTGTAGGTTGATTGGCATTTCCAAATTGTGTGAGTGTGTGTGATTGTGCCCTGTGATGGGTTGGCAAACCATCCAGGGAGCCCCCTGCCTTGTGCCCCGAGTTCCCTGGGATAGGCTCCAGGTTCCCCCACCACACTGTGTAGGATAAGTGGGATGGATGGATGGATGGATGGATGGATGGATGGATGATGATTTTTATTTGATGAGTAGTTGTTAAATTAGTACTTACTCTTACAAGAAAAAATAGCAAATATGATGTTTTTGTCACCTCTTCTAATTTATTCATTCATTTATTTACATCTCTGTCTGTATGTTTATTTTTATCTTAACTACACTGTTTTATTTTCGAGGTGTTTCTTAATATCCTTAGAGTTTTACAATTCTTCTGTACAGCACTTCTGGTTAAAGTTGGTGAAAGTTGTTTTAAATGTGCTACGTAAAAAAAGTTGACTTGACTGCACGTAATTCTATGAATTGCAAATCAGATTTGTAAAATTCATAAATGAGCACAAACCATATTATCATTATTTACGCCAATATAGCGTCCTTGTTACAACTGTGAAACAAAATTAACATTAAACTCACAAATCACTGGTTACTCTGCCAAAGCGCATGATCACAACAAACAACTGTGTAACATTATGAGGGAGCGGTGATGAAACAAATATGCAATATGCATGTGTATACAAAACTATTCTTCAAAACTATTGGAACAGCAAGGCCAGTTCTTTTGTTTGGTATACACTGATATTCTGAAATTTACATCTAGATGTTTTAAATAACCTTTGTTTGAACTCACCCATTTTTCAAGTGATCAAAAATATTGGAACATGTGACTGACTGGAGCGTCTTGCTGCCCAGGCGTGACCTGTTAGATTGATTGTTTAATCATCTACTCTTGGTTTGAGCCCTGGGTTTCACGTGTGAAAAAAGGATTAACCAACATGAAGACCAGAAAGCTGTTTATGGGGGGGAAAAAAAGCTGAGAAAAGAGGGAAAATCTATCAGAGCTATTCCACAAGCATTGGGCATAGCCAAAACAACCAAAACAAAACAGCAGTTGGATGACAGAAACATTCAGTCACTGACATCACCAACAACCTTCACAGGACAGGGGTGAATGTATCACAATACATCGTTTGAAGAAGACTTTGAGAGCAGAAATGTCAAGGCCATACCACACGATCATCCGCAGTAAGAATCTGAAGGCCAGATTGGAATTAGCAAAGAAATAGAGATGAGCTACAAAAGTTCTGCAACCAAGATTCTCTGTTGCTGGTCCCAAATTATGGAACACTTTGCCTCTATCTATCAGAACTGCTTCTACAGTGTCTGAATTTAAATGTCTGTTAAAAACTCGTCTTTTCTCCCGTGCTTTTAATGATAGGTGATCGGGTTGTTTTAAGGTTATATGGATTTTACTGTTGTATATAAGCCTATGCAATACTAATGCAACGATTAGGTCTGTGCATTTTTTAAATGCTGTAATTAGGTTTATGCTTTATGTACAGCACTTTGGTCAACTAAGTGTTTGACCGAAAGTTGTTTGAAATGTGCTTTATAAATAAATTGAAATTGAAAACCCAATTGAGCAGCATTTCACCTCCTGAAGTGGAGACTGAAGAGAGAAACCCCCAAAACAAATAAAAAAATGAAAGAAGCTGTGGTATAAGCTTGGAAAAACATCACAAAAGAAGAATGCAACAGTTTGGTGATGTCAGTGGCTCACCAGCTTGATGCAGCTATTGCCAGCAAGGGATACAGTATGCAGCCAAATATTAAGTGTTATTTACTTTGATTTACTTTAATACTATCTGTTCCAATACTTTTGCTCACCTAAATATTGGGTGGTCTGCCGCCAAAGGTGCCGTTTAACACATCTAGATATAAATATCAGGAAATTAAAGTTGAAATTCTGATCTATCATCTCATATGCATCTTTTGAGCTCAAACCCAAACCTCTTCAGTGTACAGCAAAAACAAAAAAGAATTGGACTTGCCATTCCTTGCCATATACAGGGGACTGTATATAATGTTGCTTTAGCTTGATTTAATCGTACCACAAGTTACATATTGGATTTGAATATTGTTGTCATGACAATATTGACACTTACTGGGAAATTTTTACATTTATTTAGAAGTCATATTTTTAAATATCAACTGAGAAGGTTTATTTTATATCACATGCTTATCATACACACTGAATGGCAAGAAGGTGGCGCAGAAGCAACTGTATTTGTACTTGTAGGCAGCTGTTAACTGTAGGCCTAATTCGATCTAAATCAAGACTGGTCCTGTCTCTAAGACCAACAAGGATGAAAGGGTAAACCTAATTAATTATACTGTAGATCGTTTTCTGACATCCAGAAAAAGGTAACATGAATGTAATATGGCATACACTAAAATATATATACACTACAAGTGTACTAAAGCAGGTCGTGATAATGTTGTGAGATGAAGTGTCTCCCCCTGGTGGCCAACAGAGACCTTGTCTTCTGTGCTCTATCACAACTGTTAGGAGTCCAGAACTGGCCTAAATGCAGAGGAAGCATTTCAACTTTCAGAAGTCAAACACAAAACTGAACACAACTGTTTCTTTCTTCTTCATGTTTCCTTACTATATATATATATATATATATATATATATATATATATATATATATATATATAACCAATAACCTGCAGAATGCAAGGCAGCATGTCAGGTGTTCACAAATTTTTTTTTCAGACATCATAATGTTATGTTATACTAACATACTAACTAACGACTTGAGACAGTTGATCAGAAGGCCATGAGTTGAAGCTATACTGTACACGTATACTGTATGTGACAATAAAGGCTTTCTTTTTAGAAAAGTATATACTGTAGAAAAAATGCTTTATATTCTATTATTATTATTATTATTATTATTATACAGACTTGTAAACTAGATTGTGGTTGGGGTCATGATGTCAGATTTCATAACACCCATCGATGGCAAGTAACAACCTAATTAACAATCCATTCAACTTCACTGCTTTATCCTGGTCAGGGTCATGGCGGATCCATGGACGTGAGGAGTGAGAATTCACTCTGGATGGGACACCAGTTTATCACAGGGCACCATGGAGACTCTCATAATCACTCTCATTCATACCTAGGGTTCATTTAGCATATCCAATCCACACAGCATGCTTTTGGACAGTGGGAGAAACCAGAGAACCTGGAGAAAACCTACACTAGCACAGGCAGAATATGTGAAACTCTTAACAGGCAGTAACCTGCACTCAGGATCGAGCAAGGGACCCTGGGGCTGTGAGGCAGTGACGCTATCTGCTGAGCTACCATGCCGTTTATTTGTTTGCTTATTTGTTTGTTTGTTCATTTTAAATTACATTTACATTTTCACTCAGCAGTCATTCCTCTCCAGAGCAACCTGCAAAATGTGTAAAAACAATTAAAGTGATGAAGTACTCACTGAGAAATGACAGTTTCAGTGATGCATAAACAATAATTAGAGACAACACTGACCCGATACCCAGTATCGACATCGGGCCAATACCAGCAAAATATGGTGGATTGGATATTGGAGAAAACATATCGGATATCAGATCCTGTAAAATATGGCAAAGAGTAGACTTAGATTGGAAAAAGTAGTTTATTTTTGGAACTGGAAATTTTTTTCCCTTAAAAAGACTTGACTGTTTTTTTTTCTCTATTGTTAGGATTCATTAATATTATATTTATACTTTATTATATTTATTGTATTGTGTTGTATTATATTGCTTAATAGCTTTTTTTTATATCAGATGGGTCTTGGTACTGACTGATACTCAAAGTTTCAGTATCAGTATCGGGAAAGAAAGTGACAATAATAACAATAATACAAATCATTTCAGAAATCCTAGAAGCAATCAGTAAGAATTGACAAGTTCAGTCCAAGTGTACAAACAGTAATACAAACTTACAAAGTGAAGATAGAACACACAATGCAATCAGTGCGTGTAATTGTGACGTGTTACCCTTGATGTTGTTT
Organism: Pangasius djambal; assembly: GCA_022985145.1. NCBI lineage: Eukaryota > Metazoa > Chordata > Actinopteri > Siluriformes > Pangasiidae > Pangasius > Pangasius djambal. Next base: position 25,143,880 of record CM040979.1, read on the forward strand.
GGAGAGAAACTGTTTTTGTTTTTTGAAGGAATGGAGACAAAATGGAGGGCTGTCTCAGCTGGAGGGAGAAGCTCATTTCTGGACGCTGAAGCACGAAGATTTTGCTTCAATCTTAGTAAAGGTTGAAGATCTGAGTTGGGTTGAAGATCTGAGTTGCAGGTGTATAAGCAGGAAGTGTAGATAATGTGGTGCAGAATGCTTTGATGCCTGGATGCTTGCAGTAACAGGAAGTTAGTGAAGAGACTTCAAGAGGATCTTCACGAGCAGCTCTGTAGAGGAGATGTGCTGTAGAAAGCCGATGAAGGAAGAAGTAGAAGTAGAAGTAGAGTTGAAAAAAAAAAAAACACCACCACAAGATTCTTAATGGTGCAACTTGATGTAAAGGACACTTATTCTCTTTTAGTTGGCACTAGAAAATGTTCCTACACCCGGGTGACTGATGGATCTTGAGCAGAAGCTACTGTCTTGGGTTTTTTTTTGTTGTTGTTCCTGGCTGCTACTTCAGCAGTTTAGTGTCTTCACTGGCAGACATTCTGGCAAACACAGGAGCTTCTTTCATCACAGGCTGTAGGAGATCTTTGCTGCCTCATGGGTAGACCGTATCGCCTGCAGAAACAAAGCCTCATGTTTGGCAGAGGAGAAAGTGTGTTTCAGCTCCAGGAAAGTTTCCCTTTAGCGAATCCAACAGCCGCAGGGAGACGACGGAAGTGGCCCTGCATTTCAGAATGCCTTTGTTAACTTGTCTTTTTTTCTACTTATGTTAAATCACCATTGTCATCACCACCACCACGTAATGTCCTTTCATTACTTTCATTACTCCACCTACTCATAACAGCTGTCATAGCTTCATTGCTGTATTCCACTGCCTAGGTATGTTGCATGCTAGGTAGTAAGCTAATTAATAATTTAGTTAATATAACACTGCAGAATGTATGCATAGTATGTACTGCGAATATTTTCTGCTTGCTTTCAAGGTGACATGCTTTCCATTCTCTGTTACACACGTCCACCCACGTGATGCAAGTGGCCACTTGTGTGACATATTTCTAAGTATTGAATGAAAGAAAGAAAGAAAGAAAAACAATGCAAGTAGGTTTTCTGTCTTCTTTATTATGATGATATATTTAGTACATTTAGCATACTGAATTTCTAACTCTTTAGTGTGTATGTGACTTTTTACCATGATGAAGTGATTCATTTATTGGTTTACATAATGACTTAAACCGTGTTTCTTAAAATCTCTGTATAACGTAGCTTGTTATTTATGCTAATTTACATCACATATAAATAGTTTATGTGTGTTTACACTATCAGAGTGCCTATGATGATCAGTACTAATAGTACTAATAGTATGTTGAGTATAAGCTGCATGTTTAATTAAAAAAAAAACATTTTTTCATCTGTATTGCACTTTCTTTTTGCCACATTTGTGTCAAAAAAACAAAAAACTAGAGCACAGCATCCTCTCTCTCTCTCTCTCTCTCTCTCTCTATATATATATATATATATATATATATATATATATATATATATATATATATATATATATATATATATAGTGTGTGTGTGTGTGTGTGTGTGTGTAAAAGTCTTTTTTTTAGTACAAACTTTGTTAGAGATTTGTATTTTATGACTTCTACATTATTGATTCAGTACAAAAACATTTTAGATTCCAAACATTAGTTTTCCAGCATAAAATTAAATGGTACAAAAATATTTTTGTATGTCAGTAAAGAAAGCAGCAGATTCCATAAGAGACACTTTTCAGACAAAAAAACATGATGAAGGCTGCTGGGTTTCGCTGCAAAAATAAGAAGCGAGTCGACAGTCAAAGTCTCCAGAAGAGCTGTGGCTGCTTCTGCAAGATGCTCAGTAACACTTACAGCTCATTTCCTTATAAAACTGCACAAATTGTACCTGAGACTACTTTACTTTTTTAAAAGCGAAGGATCATCACACCAAATATTGTTTCATTTATTACTGTTTACTGCTCTTTATAGTATTTTTTAAATGTAGAAGCATTTAATTTCATTATTTTTGAAGGTATCTTTGCTCTACCTTTTTGCACAGTACTGTATATATATATATATATATATATATATATATATATATATATATATATATATATATATATATGTGTGTGTGTGTATATATTGTGTGTGTGTGTGTGTGTGTGTGGGTGTGTGTGTGTGGGTGTGTGTTTCATAAATGTAAAGAATTGTGTATGTCTAATGCCACCTACTGATGTGTAAACTGTACGTAATGGTTTTTCTCAGGCAAAAATGAGGTCTACATTGGGTCCGTATCTCATGGGAAATTTAATTACAATTGTTAGTTTGTGGTAAAGCAGATGGTCCGAGCTGCAGCACTTATGCACTCATTAATTCATCCAGGCCTGTACGGTTTGATTTATGAACTCAGCATGTCTCTGAGGTTCATGGGCGTACGTACGTACGGCATCTCTATGTTCAGAAGTGATACATGCAATGTTCACACACCTATAAATTAGCCGTGTGCTGCTTGATGAGTTATTGATTTAGTTGATTTAGATGATTTACATAATTCGTCACAGCTTAAATAACGGTGTGCTCGCTACAGTTGTTTGTTTCTGTGGCTATAGCTACTATGTGCACATGGAAACGTGAAACAAATATAAATATATCGGCAAATGTATCCATCCGTATACTTCTACAGGAACACCTGTACACCCACATTCGAGCAATTATCCAATCAGCCAATCACGTGGGAGTGCAAAAAATCAAAGGGAGAACATGTGATCTCAGTGACTTTGACCGTGGTATGGTTGTTTGTGGTTTAAGGTATGGTTTAAGTATTTCAGAAACTGCTGATCTTCTGGGATTTTCATACACAATTTTTCAGCCTCTAGCGTTTACACAGAATGGTTTGAAAAACAAAAAATATCCAGTAAGTTGCAGTTATGCAAGCAGAAATGCCTTGCTGATGAGAGCGGTCAACAACTGACACGAAAGCTATGGTAACACAAATAACCACTCTTTACAACCATGGTGAGCAGAAAAGCATCTCAGTATGCAGAATTCCCAATTAACCCTGTATTACAGTACTACAGTAGAGCATAGAATGTATGCTTTAAACTACTGTGCAATTTTTAAAATTAAAATGTATATCCTTTATTTATATATTTCTGTAAAGCTGTTTTGTGACAATGTCCATTGTTAAAAGCACTATACACATAAAACTGAATCGAATTGAATCCCTTTTTATATTTAACAGATTTCCAGGTGAATCTCGCCACAAGGTGGAGCCTTGTTCAAAGACAAACACAAGCACGTGACTAGTTGGAAGGAGATGAAATCAGCTAGTTATACTAAAATACTGATATAATGAATAATATCGGTTAACTCAACCAATATTGTGTCTTATATAGTAAGGTGTTGGGCCACAACGAGCCACCCGAACAGCTTTCCATAGATTCTACAAGTCTCTGGAACTCTATACAAGAGCGATGAGCATTGTTCTTCCAAGAGATTTTCCTTCAGATGGTGCGTTCATGATGGTGATGAAGAGCGCTGTCTACTACGTCACTCCAGCATCTCTCATAGATGGTGATTGGGTTGGGTTGAGATCTGGTGAGTGTGATTTATATCATCCTCATCATCTATTGGTGCACTCATCCTGGAAGACACCACACCTATGAGGATAGGAATGTTTGATCACAGGATGAAGGTGATCAGTCAGAAGAACTTTGTATGGATTTGTAGTCACGCTCTCCTCAAAGGAGGCAAGTGGAGTTGCTCAGAATAAAGAAATGTAGTGTGCATAGTGAGTATTTGGATTAAAAGTTTGTATCAACTGTGCACAAATCATGATTTTTGGCTGAACTGTTCCTTTAAAACATGATTAATTAGGTGCTACGACACCAAAGAGCTAATCAACAGCGCTACTAATTACTACAGAATCTGCATGTTTTTGCATATGTTTGGAGGCCAGTGGTCTCCGTTTGGGGAGAAGAAGCTTTAACACTCCGTCAGTCTGTACGATTGTTTTTTTCTCAAAGTCGCATCATCCATCTTTAAATTTAATCCCACTGGGAAAATATAATGATATTGTACAGTACGTATCCTATTTTCCTTACTTTTGCAGCATTGCATGGAATTAGGGTTTATAAATAAATAAATAAATAAATAAATAAATAAATAATCAGATTTAACTGCAAATTTATGAGTAAGTTATTTAGATGTGCGACATCTGTATTAAAAACACCACCTGCTGTTATTTTCTCCCTGACATCAAGTCGTGTAGGACACGCATGTGAAATATTAACTATATAAATAAATAAAGACATTTTGTATACATCTCTCTCTCTCTCTCTCTCGCTGTGTCTGTGTGTGTCATGTGTTATCAGATGTCTCATTGTGAATCTAACTGCAAATCCAAACTAAAGTTGTATTTATAGATACAAGAAAGAAAGAGAGAAGGAAGGAAGGAAGGAAAGAAGGAAGACAGTGGGGCAAATTTGGAAAAAAGTAATTAAAATTAAAGAAAGTAAAGAATTTAAAAAAAGAGAGAAAGAGAAACCTGGAGAATAATAAAAGGAAGGAAGGAAGGAAGGAAGGAAGGAAGGAAAGTGGTGGAGGGTGAATGAGGAAACACAAAAGATTAAAGAATTAAAGGATGTTAGAAAAAGCGGATGAAAGCAAATATTAGAAAGTAAGAAAGAAAGAAAGAAAGAAAGAAAGATTGGAGAAAATTGGGGGTACTCATTAGAATTAAAGAAACCAGAAGAAAAAAAGTATGAGAGACAGAGAGAGAGAGAGAGGGAGAGTTAGAGGGAGAGGGAGAGAGAGAGTGAGAGAGAGAGTGAGAGAGAGAGACACAGACAGAGAGAGAGACAGGGGGAGGGAGAGAGAGAGAAAGAGGGGGAGAGAGAGAGAGACAGAGAGAGGGAGAGGGAGAGAGGGGAAGAGAAAAAGAGAAAGAGAGAGAGAGAGAGAGAGGGAGAGGAGCGCGTGGCGCTGTTACAGTCGGTGGTGCTGAAGTCACGCTGTCCGCTTGCGCGCGTTCTGTTTACATGGCAACGGAGAGGCGACAAGAGCGCGCGCAGATGACCAGCCAAAGAACCTTTGACCAGCAGCGCGAGGAAACAATCTGTCTTTCTGCACTTCCGGCCTCGCGAGCGTTCAGGCTGTTCCACCGTTGCCTGGGATACCGCATATAGTCACAGTATAGGCTGACTGTACACAATACCTCGCCGACTGTCAACACTTCTCTCAAAATATTACATCAAAATGATTTTTAAACATCTAATTATGCCATATGTAGGCTATTGTGTGGAATTTAAACTGATTTAAACTGTATCCCTGAACACGCCATTTAAAACCATTAAAATAATCTATATATTAATATTTTTATTAAACAAATAACAACTACGAAAAAACTAAAGAAACTATTAAAACTGCTAACTATAAATGGCAGTATAAACATTTTAATATTTGTTTAATTAAAAAAAATTGTATAGATTAAAAATAATCTACTAAAACTAGTAACACTATAAATGGCAGGATCTATGACTATATGTCATTTGAAAGCACATCAACATCCTCCTGCTATCCCAAATAACTAGCTGGCTATCTAACTCTAAGTACGCTAGCTCGCTATTTATCTCAGCTAGTCACTAATGGAATTGTCAAAATGAAGTCCTTATTTGTATTATTATTCTCACCAATTTACTTATCAGTACTATAGGCTATAACATAGCAAACTATCATTATCACTAACATTTGCTAGACAGCTAGACAGCTTAGCATGCAGGTTTTTGGCTAAATGTTTCATGTTACCATGTGGCCATACTCTAATTTGCATATTGTACATGACAAGTATACAATAGAGCTTATTGAGTGACATCACTAACTGCTCATACACCTCACTGACTCATTGAGATCACTGACTCAATCAACAGTCTGTATTCAGTAGTATTCCTTGTTTGGTAGGATTAGTGATCTGTCATTAAAAACATGGTGACAGTCATGATATTGACAGTTGGTCCCCTAATGCCTGGTCCACACTAAAGGATTATTCATGCATTTTCCAGGTGGGCGTCGTGGTCGCAACAGGCTGAGATGGTCAGTCCAGACTTCTCTGACCCTAGCCACAGACTCCACTGACTCAGAAACGAGACAGGATACAACTGAGCATTTGAGGGTTAAAGGCTTGCTCAAGGTCCCAGCAGAGGAACCTTGGTGGGGCTACCACTGTCCCCAAGATATTCCCAAGCCAACTGTGAGATATAATCTCTCAAGTAGGTCCTGGGTCTGCCCTGAGGTCTCCATCCAGTGGAATATGCCTGATATAGTTCCAATGGACAGTAGTGGCTGGTGGTTAAGGCTTCCTGGGCTACTTATCGGAAGGTTTTCAGTTCAAGTCCCAGTACATCAAGCCTGCCTTTGTCAGGCCCTTGACCCTGTCTGCTGCATGGGCACTGGATCATGCCTGGCCTTGTACTTTGGAAGCTGGAATATGTGTAGAAAAGAATTTCTCTGTACTGTATGTGGATATGTGACAATAAAGGCTTTCTTCTTCTAATTCTAAACCTCATTTGCCTCTCCTGACTATCACAACACGTGTCTGGGTATTAGTATTATAGTCCCATATTATCCAGTGGTGGGGATTGTGTAAAAATTCAATCAGACCTGCTTCTAATCTAATCACAGTCCAGTCATGGCCACCCCATTTTCAATGGCTAACCAGAAGTCACCAATATTTACCAAATAAGTCTTGCTGACCTTGTCTTCATCCACAGAGAAGTAGACAAAGTAAGACAGTCTGGCTGTCATACTCCATGTTTGTTTTGATCTATAACTTGTTTTCACAGAACATCTTTGATAGGTCTAACGTTCTGAGTGTCCAAATCATTGATTAGGACTCATTAGCATAATATGTGAAATCTGCCATTAATTTTTCTCACATTTCCAACGTTGGTTGAATTAAAAATCATGTACTGTGGACCAGGCATTAGCCATGGTTCCCATCATCCCATGTTTTGTCCAAAGAGAGAGAACTATTAGTTTGACTAGTTTAGTGAACTAGATGTTCTCATTTTGCTCCACCAAGCATCATGATGCTCCACATATTCTCAGCCTACCAGCAACCTAAATGTGTGGTTTGAGTCACAGAAAAAAGAAAGAGGAGTTAACAAATGTGGCTAGGTAGTTACTAATATTAGCCATTATGGTTTTTGGACATAGTAAAGATTTTACATTGGCCAATTTAACAGCAGCTGTCAGAAAACCAATATAATGAAGGAAATAATATATTTTAATGTCCTATACCAGAACACCTGCAATGTAGATTAAAACAAAGGGCATACTGGTTTATCCTGTAAAACATTCCTTGAGGGAAAGAAGGGAAACTTTTAGTCAGACAATTATGATTAAAACCAAACAACATTCCCAGTCCGAAGACATGCATTGTAGACTGGCATCTCTAAATTGTCCGTAGTGTGTGAATGTGTGTGTGAGATTGTGCCCTGTGATGGGTTGGCACCCTGTCCAGGGTGTCCTCTGCCTTGTGCCCCGAGTCCCCTGGGATAGACTCCAGGCTTCCCCCCATGACCCTGTGTAGGATAAGCAGTACAGAAAATTGATGGATGGATGGATTATTTATATCATATGAACGTATTTTGATTTACTTTGCATTGAGATACTATGAAGATTTTTAAATGGCCTAGTTAAATGGTGGTAGTCTTTTATATTAGGGGGTTGTCTTTTGCAGTGCTTTCATTTTCAGTGATGTGGCCATGTGGGTGGCACAGAGGGGGCAGCTGCCATCCTTCAATTAAGTCTTGTCCTCCAAGTGCAATGCATACAGACACGATGGTTCATATCGAGCTGATTTTGATTTAAATCCACATTTTGGCTTTGTAGTTATCTCAGTCAAATCCCTTGAGTATCAGGAATTAAAGAACACCTACGAAGCCAGTCGGACTTGTAGTGTCATAATCGTTCATTCTTTTTCCACCATAGAACAAATCTGATGTTCGTAGATGCAGATTTGTTTTATACATGATTAGGTAATGCCAAATCTTGATGTGCACCTCCATGTGTACAAATGAAAATGTCACAGGCATGGATATGATTCAAAATAAATAATTTCCATTTACTTATCCCATTGTATCAGATTTAGGATGCAGATTAAAACTCCATGTAGATTAAAATGAAATTAAAATGGCAGAATAATTTAGTAACCACTGTTTTAGAGGCCTGTTTATTACTCGCTCCTGCTCTCATTTGTAATACTGCCTTTCTTCCCTAGTAGGCTATATACCAACTAATACTATGAAGCTTTGGGAGAACTAACAACCTTGTGACTGTAATTAACACTCAGGCCACTAGAGAGGCATTCCTAACTTCTAGATTAAAGCCGCTCATAGCTGCAATTATTCCAGTCTTGTTTTGCTCCTTGGCATTGCTCTGCGAACAGATGTCTTCACCCCAATATAAAATCATTTATAGACTATTAAAGCAAGTGGTGTTTATCTCTCACTTGCCTTTCCTCTCACTGTCTGGTCATGTCCACTACCTTCTTTGGAGAGTATATAGGGTTATAATCACAACTTGAATAGAATCAAGATAAAGCAGCCTTTAAACAACATTTATTATTGCTCTTGCGCTGACAGTTTTGACAAATTTGTATTAACAATCAGTGGGAGTGCCAAACAATCCTAAATAGATTTACTAGGTTTCCAACAATCCTGCACAATATATACACAACCATATGTATGACATCACCATTTCATTTGCTGCGACAAGGACCTGAAGTGTTCATAACGCACACTGAAAACTGGTCCTAAAGACTGGTGCCAGAAGTACAGAAATACACAGACAACAAGTGCACATGAACACATTTTAAATTAATAAATATACATTTTAGTTGTTGTGTGTAATGTTTATTTTATATTTATTCTGTCCATAATCATGGAATACATATTATTATTATTATTATTATTATTAGTAGTAGTAGTAGTAGTAGTAGTAGTAGTAGTAGTAGTAGTAGATGATGATGATTTTTGCATTTGTAATGTAAGTACATTAGTAATGTTTGTTTTAGATTTTTTTTAGATTTATTTTTTGCCAATGATTATGAAATACATATAACGATGATGATTGTTATTATTATTATTATTATTATTATTATTATTATTATTATTATTATTATTGCTGTTGTTGTTTTTGTTGTTGTTGATGATGATGATTTTTTGCATTTGTGACTACTAGTAGCAGTGAAAGTTTTAAGCTGTCCTGCATAATGTTTGTTTTATATTTACTGTATATTTCTTTTGCCAATAATCATGAAATATAATGATTATGATGGTTATTATTATTATTGTTCTTGTTGTTGTTGCTGTTGTGTCTATATTTATCATTTGTGAGTTATAGTGATTACGAGGGCTAATTTATGATTACTTCATACTGACTTGTTTCCCTTATAAAGGACACGGGGACGCGCATGAAGAGGAGCGCGTCAGAGAGAGAGAGAGAGAGAGAGAGAGAGAGAGAGAGAGAGAGGCAGTGATTTGCGCGCGCTGTCCCGCTGCTTTTAAAGGGTTAAATTCATCCCTGCGGGTCCAAACAAACAGGTTTCCGCGGAGTCTCTAACACGGCGACAGATGGCCACTTTTCCCCTCCTCCCCTCTTTCCTTCCTTTCATTCGGCCACAATACGGGAGTACGGGGAACGCGAACGGAAGATGTCACGTGACGCTCCGGGGCCCGTTTTCCTGACGTAGTCGGCCATATGGCGCGTGCCGGGGGTAAAAAAGAAAAGAGAGAGAGAGAGAGAGAGAGGCGTGGCCTGTTCTCGCAGTCAGCCAGTCATTGGTGCAGAGGAGGAGGGGGGGAATTAGAGAGAGAAAACACGGGCACACGCGCATCTCCCAGCATCATCAGCGCTCCTATATAAAGCGCAGCATCCCGTTCACGCGCTGCCACTTGATCGTCATCCTCATCATCATCATCCGCAGGATCTCAGACACTCAAATGCGGAGGGGCATGAAGCGACCATAAGGACTCTGAACACAAACACAACACACAGGTACAGTCATCTTTATCTATTTATCATCTTTATTTCTCCCACACACATGGCGCGTGCTTAATTAAAAACAAAAAAAAAACTACAAACAAACAAACAGAGAATTAGGCAAACGTTTTATTTGCTCATTCCCTCTTCAGGTTGTGACAGATAAAGCATCTTTGGACGGCTGTATTTAAAATCAAAATGTATTTGTGTATTGTATATGACATTATCACTTAGACATGTTTTATAGCTTATTTTCCTATGAGGTGAACGAACAGATTATTCCATTCATCTCTCACCTGTTAGGATTAAAATAATGCGCAAAAATTTGACAAGACTGGATCAGCTACATTTGGCAGACTACATGTTTCAGCTCACTTTACAAACTTGAAACATGCAAATCTCACGACTAATGATGTAGGAGCCAAAATATATGGAGAGAAAATTGATTATTATTTTTTCACTAGAAAAAGTGAAAATTGGAAGCCTCTTGCAGTTTGGATAACTGACAATGTTTACATAATTTAAGAAAACAAACAAACAAATAAACAAAGATTATTGAACCTTTTTTTGCTATTTGATTTTTGATTTTATTATTTGCTTTTTTCTAAATATTCAAGACTAATCTGTCAAATTTAGGAGAATGATTATTACGCATGATAGCACCTGGAGAAAACAACAACAACAACAACAACAACAACAATTACATTAAATTAACTAAGAGTTGATGGAAAATAAATCCATATGTGGGATTTTTTAATCAGTGCTCATAACTCTATCCATCAACTATATAAAAACAATAAAGACCAGTTGTTTTTCTTCATCCTGGTCTTGCAGTGCCAGTGCTGTACGCATTTAGGTGATCTCCCTTCTCCCAACTCATCTTTTCAACTCGTCTGTTAATTAAAAAGCTGAAATTTGGTTGAAGGAGGAGGTAAAAAAAAATGCAGGGCAGAAAGCAGTTCTGTAGGACCAGCCCTGGGAATTATGGGAATTGTTGATGAAGTCATGACTGGGTCTAAACTGGGATCTCCATCATCTTTGGTTTAAGTGAACGACAAGTTGAGATGAGGCTTCACTTGAGAAAGGTGGTAGCTTCATCTTTTGTACCTTTACTATCCATCTTCCACTTGGAAATGTCTACATACTGCACCTTTAATCAAGACTTAAGGTGCACACTTGCACTGTAATTAACTTTTCAAGCTTTAAAGGTACACTAGGGAAAATTTACTGTAGCATATATCTTCTTTAGGAAATAAAGGAATATTCTGATATTATTTTTATTTTAAAAAGTTCTATTAAAAACTTAAAAGTCTGACCTACGCAGTTCTAATTAGTCCAAGTGTATCAGAAATATGTTTTAATGATGATATAGTCTAAGTGTTGAGGATTCTGTATAATAACACACAGATTGAACAGTCCTGTTTCCACACTGTTGATGATCCTCCTTCCTCCACCTCCTAAATCTGAATCTTTATTATGCTGTTTGTTTGGTTGGTTTTTTCTGCGTACATGCGTCTGCGTTTTTGCAGAGGGGAAAATATCCACAGTTTTTTCTCACAAAGTCTGTTCGTGTGTGTGTGTGTCAGGATCATGACGAAATCTTGCACGGAAGAACCCTCGATGATTGAGTCTCAGGCCGGCAGTGCCAACTGGACTGACAAGAAGCAGAAGCCCGGGCACGAGGCCATGCGCCAAGACCCGGAGAACGACGAAGAGGAGGCTGTGCACAGGCTCGAGGACGCGCACGAGCTGGAGGAGGAAGAAGAGGAGGAAGAGGAAGAGGAGGAGGAAGAGGAAGAGGGCGACGACGCGAGCAAGCCGAAGCGGCGTGGCCCGAAAAAGAAGAAGATGACCAAGGCGCGCCTGCAGAGGTTCAAGATGAGGCGCATGAAAGCGAACGCGCGCGAGCGCAACCGCATGCACGGGTTGAACGACGCGCTCGAGAGCCTGCGCAAGGTGGTGCCGTGCTACTCGAAAACGCAGAAACTGTCCAAGATCGAGACGCTGCGTCTGGCCAAGAATTACATCTGGGCGCTTTCCGAGATCCTGCGATCGGGTGAGAGTCCGGATCTGGTGTCGTTCGTGCAGGCTTTGTGCAAAGGTCTTTCGCAGCCCACGACTAATCTGGTGGCGGGGTGCTTACAGCTCAATCCGCGGACTTTCTTGCCCGAGCAGCAGAGCCACGCGCACGGAGCGAGCGTCGCTTCATACGCCAGCATGCATCCGTACTGCTACCAGAGCCCCGGTCTGCCGAGCCCGCCGTACGGCGCTGCGGACGGCGCGCCGCACCACGCGTTTCACGCCAAGACGGCGGCGCACGCGTACGGGAGCACGCTGCTCTTACCGCCGCCTCCGCCTCCGCCGCCGCAACCGCCGAGCGCCTTGCAGGCGGAGCCGTTTTACGACGCAGCGCTGGCGGACTGCGCGCACAGCCCCGCCGCGTCCTTCGACGGGCCGCTCAGCCCGCCGCTGAGCGTCAACGGAAACTTTTCCTTCAAGCACGAGCCGCCGTCGGAGTTCGAAAAGACCTATCATGCGTTCGGCGGCGGCGTGCAGCCCTACCATCACCACGCGCCGCCGCCGCCGCCGGGACACCACCATCACCATCACCCTCATCACCACCACCACGCGGCTCTTTACGATTTACCACCCATGGAGAACGTCGTGCCCTACGAGGGCCACTCTCATCACGAACGAGTCGTGCACATGAACGCGCAACTCAACGCCATATTCCACGACTCGTGAGCTCGAGAGGACTTTTTTCTTTTCGTTTCTTTCCTTTTTTTTTTCCCAGAGACAGCTCGATTCATATAGTGCGTGTCATCATGGTTACCTGTTTATGGCTTATTTAAAAAAAAAAAAAAAAAAGAAAGAAAGAGAGCAGCAGAAAAAAAATGCCCTACACTTGAATTAACAAAACTTTTTTTTAATTCAAAAGAACAACAACAACAACAAAACAAAAGTTTTGGTATGACGTGCAGGGGGTGCATGCGCTCGCGCTGTAATCTGCGTCAAAAGCGTTATTGCGCGTGCGTGGAATAGCCCGTCGATTTGTTGAGAAGTTATGGTTCCTTCACGCGCCGGATTTGAGGACAGTGTTGTAGGTTACATCAGTAGGGCACGTGAAGGAACCAGAGACATCACACACACACACACACACCTCACAGTTAAAGTCTACAAACCGTTATTCAGAGAAACACACCTGTGTTGGTTCTTTGAACTTCCAGAGGCTTCACTTAGCCTACATTATGGTGTTGTTTATATATATATATATATATATATATATATATATATATATATATATATATATATATATATATAGTTTAAAAGGAAAGTTCTCCAAATGTGGTGTGTAACTGAATGTTAGCACTAGCTAGTCCAGACTTTTTACGTAAAAACTTACGCACTTTTGGGAAAAAGTAACCAGTATGCTTATCCCTCGTATTGTTGACGAAATGAGTCCCAACAGTTGTTTTCCAGCTAACTAATGGCCAAATGATAATAACCAAGTCCACATGCTGTGTTGTGTGTTGTGTTACATTTGTTACACACAAAATACTTGGTGCTGATTGGTTAATACACCACGCTAGTGTTCTTGAATGTAGCAGCTAGCATATCAGGGCACAAAATTACAAACAGCCTATACATACACATAAAGGCTACATCATTTGAAATTGTAGACTTTTTAGTATTAGATGTAAGAAAATAAAGGGAAAAAAATAAACCTAGGTTGTAAGGTCTAGTTTTTTTTTTTCCTCTTAAGTTTTTTAGCACAACAGTTAGCTATAGCCTACACTGCTCAGGAGTTAGCTTTCGACATGACGTATTTGGTCAAACAAACAATATCACATCAAAAAGTATGTAAAACAAACAAACAAAAAAAATACAGTAAGCGAAAGTAATGCACTATTTTGTCATGTTTTTATTCTGATAAAGTGCTAAAAGATACACATTGAATATGCTAGCTAGCATGGCGACGTAAACAGTAGCTAAAGAAGGCGTTGTTATGGAAACGGCTTCCAGGCTAATTCGGTGTTTATTCATATTTACAGTCAGTGTAGGTGTTAATTCAACACTGCAGGGCTTTTTTTTCTGCTGTTCCTACACACACATTATATACTTAATCCTATGGTATGTATTTATTGTCTTTATAACTGCCTTGATAGGAGAAAAAAGAGGATGCACATATTCTCTCCTTCATCTTATGTATTGTAATTTGAACTTATATGTGCTGACTACTGTGCATCATGGTCACAGGTGGAAACAGAGGTGTGACCTTAATTCAGAATGTGTTAATTCTCCACGTTACACAAGAAATCACAAAGCAATAATTTGGGAAAAAAAAAACTATGCAATTTTTAATCAAATATACTGGGCCAATTATAGAAATGAATAGAGAGATTGCTATATTTTTCAACCTACTACATTTTACTACTTACTACTTACTACTACTCATACTACTCTATCCCATACTGAATTATTTTGTTGTGATTTTTTGTAATAGAATTGTTAATTTTTTTATAAAGTCGGATTCGTGCGCCATGCCATGCAAACCCCCACATACCCCCACACCCCAAACATTAATGTTTTATATAGCAAAATTGATTTTATCTCGTTTATAAGAAAAAAAAACAAAACAATGGTCACTCTAGTAATACATGAGGGGGTGAAACCAGCAGGCAAGTGCTTCTAAGACTCTGTTACGTTGCCTTAGCAATCAATCATTTACTGTAAAATCATGCAAAATTGCACAAATCCATCCTTTGACTCCTTGCAAAATCCCCCTTTGTTTTTTTTTTTTTTAAAACAGCCACAGTAATGACAGATCACTTATTAAAAAAAAAAACAAAGAAAGAAATCATGGACTATATTAAACTGTTTGAGTGCTGGGAAAGATTTGGTGTTAGGAAAGTGTT
>CM040979.1:25164407-25176601 GCA_022985145.1 Pangasius djambal
ACTCATAACTCATTAATCATCATAAATCAGTCTTAAATACTGGTAAACATGTAAAGTGCAAGCGAATGGTTTGAACCCTGTACTAGGTTGATTATTATTATGATGAAAGTTATCTAAGGCCTACTAGGTTGAGGGGGTTTAATAATAATAATAATAATGATAATAATAATAATAATGATAATAATAGTGTAAGAGCAGGCTTGTATGTGGGATGAGGAAAGAAATGGAAAAAATGTTATAAAGTTCAAATAAAGTGATTTATTGAAGCGCGTGCCCGCGTCCGTAGCCAGGACTACTTAGCGGGTACGCGCGCCGCCGGAGGGCTCCGGCCATGGCGGGAGCGCGCACACCCCGCTGATTAACAGCACAGCACAACACCGGGGCAAACTGCGGCGCGAAAAGCCAACTAGTGCTGTCGGATGTTACATTTGAAACATGTTTGAATCCCCGGGGAACTCGATAAATGCCCTGCACGCGTGGTCGGAGAGCAGAGAGGAGTTAGAGGAGAAGAAGCAACCGGTGTCCCAGTCTCCTCCGGTTCCAGGAAACCGCGTCAAGGCGAAGAAGAAAAGGAGGAAACGGCAGGAAGAGCAAGAAAGTGAGAAACGCTCCGTCTCAGCGTCTCAGCTCCTCTGCCCCGAGCAAGCACCTTCAGTTCACGGAAGAAACGAAAAGTCCGGTAACGGGAGCGAACCGATTGTAAGAGGAATCTTTCAGATCGGTAAAAAGAGCCACGACGTGATTCTCACGGCCACGCGGGTCACGTGGACGCGCATCCAGCCCGAGAACCCTACAGGTAAGCAGCACACGGCGTGTTGTTCTGTGGTTACCATGGCTACGGTGTGTGACCTCTTGCATTCAAACAGGGGTGTGTTTTCCCCCCCACACCCCCCCGTGTTTATAAGATCAGTGTACCTGGTGCACAGTGCGCTCGGAAGTATTTTTCTTTCTTTATTATTGACACTGAACAAGTTAACTAATCGTGACGCAATTATTGACGTTTCTCAATATGGCGGACCCGGTTCCATTTCCGGTCCACTTACTGTTTGGTCACTGAAAGTCAAACACAAATACACTTGATTGGTAAAAGGTGCAATAGGTGTGGAAAATTATATAGAAATGTCATGTCTCAGAACAAGTGTATTACGAAGCTGAAAAAAAAGAGAGAAAGAAAAACAGTTTGGAAACCTGACTTCCGGTCCGGAATGTTTGTTTGTATTTGGAATGGCTGCTTGTCAGTCATTTTATAGACACGCCCCCAGCTCCCCTTCATAAATCATTATGAGGAGAGGTTGCGTGTTTTATATAGATTTATGTGGTTTATATGGATTTCCAGCAGCTGAATGTCTGAGTGCGATTGAAACTGATATCAAGACAGTCCTTGCTAACTGTAACTCTAGTTAGCATGCTCACTCTAGTTGAACCACTGTTAAGTTTTGGGGGCGGAGTTTTGTGTACATAGTTGGAAATGTGGGGACTCAATGAGTAAAAAAAAATCGTTCAAAGCTTATCTTCTCAACTCCACTCAAAGTTCTCTAGAGAACTTTTCCCCCCATAAATCTTACCTAATGTACCTTTAAAGTCGTATAAACACTGTTGCTAGGCGACTGGGAAAAATATGGTTAACTATTTAGCTAGCTGTAAATCTTTAATGCAAACTAGTGCTGCGTCTCAAATCTCGTACCCTGCGTCCTAAATAGTACCCGAGATTAGAAGTAGTGTGTCCCAAATCGTAGTAATATTGAAATGAGGATCCCAAAGGTGCTCAATTCTGATTGGTCTGAAGATGTTGATTTTCTATAACAGCAGCTCTGACAACAGTTTCTGACTGCAATGTTTCAAATATGTTAATCTATAATAATATATTATCTATAGTGTCAGCGTTCACAGGCACTTATATCACGGAAGCTCCACATCAACAGATTAAAAATATGCGTGTAATCATTGATATGGTGAAGTTTTCTGTGAGGAGATGTTTGCTTAGCATTTTGGGAAGGATTTTCTCCAGTGACAGCGTCTTGTTTAAGGTTTCAGACACAAAAAAAGTCTTCAGGACAGAGGAAAACAGATATAACATGATTTCTTTTCTTTTCTTTCTTTGCTTGAGTCATTCCTTAATAGAGAAAAAGTTAGCATTGGCAAATAGCTGTGGTAACAGTGGAATAAAACACTTCAGGACATGACATGCTGTTATAGGAAAATAATCAATACCCTTGTAACTGGGCTGCATCATAACACTCAGTCATTGATTATTTTCCTATGAAAGCACACCCCCCAATGTTTCACTCCTCTTATACCACAGGAATTTGCCAATGCTAACTATTTTTTTTATTTATTATATAATATGTCATATTTCTTATTCATTTATAGTTGTTATAGTTCTTATTCATTTATAGTTGTTATAGTTCTTATTCATTTATAGTTATGTCACAATATAGTTATGTTGTGAAACATCCATGAAAAAAGTTCCTTTTATCACTCATCTCCATTTCCTCACCATGTACTAGCTTGCTAAATTGTTAGCCTCACTAGAACCAGTGTTTGTTCTGTTTTTAACTTGTGTTTCTCACCTGCAGAGTCTAATGAGCCAGGATTTTTGTAGTTCGAAGCTTGCTTTGTGGTTTTGCACTAGTGCTGTGAGGCTAATGTAGCTAACAATAAGGGAAACTTGTAGCTAGCAGTTTAGTACAAACTACATGCGAATTCATGACACACTTGCCTCAAAGTTGTGTTGAGCTGTGTAGTAAGTTAAAACGGAAATGCTTATGTAGTGTCTGACACCATATGACGCTTTTATTATTTTAAAAAATAGAGATAAATAAAGTAGTTCAATTTTATTTGGATAGCGCTTTTAACAGTGGACACTGTCACAAAGCAGCTTTACAAAAATAAATGCAAATTAAATTAAATCAAAATAAATTATATATAGGTGAATTTATCCCTAATGAGCAAGCCAGAGGTGATGGCGGTGAAGAAAAACTCCCTCAGACGATGTGAGGAAGAAGGCTTGGTCTAAAGGATGAAGGTGAAATTGAATCCGAGAAGATAATATACTTTCAATTTTGTTTCGTGAATTAACTTTTTAACTTAATCTGCTATTTTGTGAACCTGTGTATGTACAAGTGGTGACACTGAGCCAAACAATGTCCTTAAGGCTGAAGGCTACTAATCAGAAGGTTGTGAGTTCAAGCCACAGCAGGCCCTTGACCCGCATCTTCTCTAGGGGACTGAGTCATGACTGAGCCTGCACTCTGACCTCAGCTTCCTAACTAGTTGGTATGATATGAAGACAGCATTTCACTGTACTGTACTATAAAGGCTATCTTTGTCATCATCATCTTTGTTTAGGGTAAGTAGGTGATGATTTGTACATGCATTGTGCACTGTGCTAATCATTACCAGTGTACTATCCGTTTAAAACGTACTCGCTAAGCTGTTTGGATAGAAGAAAACGAGTACACAGATTTTGAACAGTGAGGTTCAGGTTACACTGCAGCTGACGTCTACAAGAGCCTAGCATGCATTAATTTGAATACCTGTGCTCAATTGTAACTCTGGGGTTTGCTTGCATCATCTAATAAATACTGAAAGAAAGAAATAAAAGCAGGCGCTTTAAATAAATATACACACTCACCAGCCACTTTATTAGGAACGTGTTCATTCATGTAATTTTCCAATCAGCCAGCAATGCAGTGGATGAAATCATGCAGATACAGGTCAAGAGCTTCAGTTCATGTTCACATCAAACATCAGAATGGGAGAAAAAATGTGATCTCAGCGATGGTGGCGTCTCTCTTAATGACAAATGCGAAAAACAAAGTGACAGTGTGAGAAGCAGTTCTGTGGCTTGAAACACCTTGCCGATGAGAGATGTCAGAGGAGAATGGATAGACCGGTTCGCGCTGACAAGAAATTTACGGTTACTCGAATAACAACTCTTTACAACCGTGGTGAGCAGAAAAGCATCTCAGAATGCAGAACGTGCTGAAACTTGAGGTGGATGAGCTACAACGGCAGATGATCACATCAGGTTGTGCTCCTGTCGGCCAAGAACAGGAATCTGACAGCTACAGTGGGAAGAGGAACACAAAAACTGGACAGTCGAAGATTGGTAAAAGACCAGGCGATAAACATTGACTTGAAAAGCGTGTGCATACAATGATGTGCTTTCCAGGTCAATGTGTTTTAATATCATATCTATAACTCAGGAAGTGCACATTAGCACAGTTTTGGTTACTTAAGTTATATTATGTAACATTCAATATGATCGTGCCTATGGTGATTGGAGATACAGGATTGATGAAACAGGCTGGCTGGGGGGAAAAAAAAGCGGGAAGTCAGTGCTGCCAAGAAGTCATGTGTGACAGATGTGCTGGTAATAGATTCCGGCCGATTGTTGTGGCCACCTAAAGTAGAGCATCTGTCAGTCTTGTGGACATTTAGCAAATGTCCAAGTAAATGATACTCAAAGCGACCATCTGCATGACTGCACTGAGCACACAAACATATGACTCTTTTCGCAGGGCTCAGATTAGTGTCATTCGCAATGGGGTTCACTCGTGTTTTGGACCAGTCTTATATTTCTGGACTGATTTGACATATTTGGCTCAGAATAGTTTTGTAATTAGCCTATCTATTTTAATAAAACTGTGTACATGGAAGAGTATGTGGGAGTCACTCATCAACCACATAAGAGATTTAATATTTAACTATATTTAACATAGTTAATATTAGCATCCAGAGCTACTCATGGTTTTGTTTTTGACAATTTTTGTCATAAAAAAATATGTATACCAGGGAATTTAAATTCATTGGACCTCTTATAGTCCCAAGCACATATATAATAATTTCTGAATTCTTGTTGTGCAACAGTATATCAGGCAGATAAAGTGCCACCACAAGTGTTATTTTTTTGCAGTAGAATATTTTCAGTGAGCCACCTGGAGTAATGCAGTTCAGATAAGTGTTTTCTTAGCAGCTGTTAGTGTATGGGATTAGATTTCTGTCATGTATCAAATATAATTTTCCATTAGGATTTGTCCCTCTCAGTAATTAGAAAAAGTGTCAGGACTTCTGGCCGGTCTTAAATCCAATCTGATCGACTTATGCCCTCTTCATAATCCAGGAGAATCATAAATATTAAACATGTCGAATATACAAGGCTCAGTGTCCTGTAGTATTTGGGATGCCAACTGTCACATATAAAAATTAAAATAAGATTTTTTTCAACAGGAAATGTGGCTTTAATACTAACAATTAATAAAGATGATGTCGGTGAGCTTTGTTCCTAAATTAAACTAGAAAACAAAGTCTGAAACAGGTGAAACTAACAAAATCTAATTGCTAACAAAATTCATGTATAAAAGACCAGTGACCTCAACTGAACAGAAATCAGCAATATTTACAAACATGGCAGCTAGCCTGTAGCTGTCGTTTATAGGGACAATATTCATGTTTATCTGTACTTGTTTCGATGATTTGGACCTGTGTGATTGGACATCCAGAGAAACCGCTTCCCATTTTGATTTCAGAGCTCAGAGAAGAAATATAATCTGCACATCACGGCTAATGAGCCATTGACATACCCCTTCATATCACGATCAGCCATGATGTTATACTTTGGTTGTGGTTTTTGTGTAGACACATCAAAGTCTGCTCGTGGATGAAGGGAATGAAAGAGAAATAGAAAAGCGGTTTGGCCCACTTAAGCTCGGCAGCCAGTACTTTCTTAATCAGTGATCCAAGCTAATGTTATTAAGCCAGCACTCTCATTACACAGAAAGCATCCATCTAATAACCCCCTATGGCCTTTACCAAATGCTCTCATGAAACTGCCAGAAAATGGCAGCACGATGCCGAGATGCTGCGCTTCTCCATTTGACACTCGTGCGATTCTTTTCTTGCCTGGGGAATGGAAGATTTAAGCCACATCCTTGATCTCTGAACAGCCTGAAGAGTGCTTTTATTTTATTATATACATCAAATGTCATGTAAATGCCGCATCACATTAGATGATTGCAATGTCGTGAGTCGCTCTCCAGTGTCTGTTTAAAAAAAAAAAAAACGGATGTGTTTCAAATAGGCCTCTCATGTCATTTTTTGAATGTCAAGTACTTTACACAAATGCAGCAGTAATATCATTTTATTTATAAAATGGCTGGATCTTTTTGAAGAAATCCTGTGGCAAAAAAAATTGTCAAGCAGTCAAGACATGTTTAGTATCTGACTTTGACACTACAGCTATGAGGCTAATGTAGCGAGTGTATTTCTCCCAAAATTGTTTGCATAAATACACGCCCCAAATCTTTCTATATGTACCTTCTTCAAACAATATTGTTAAGATATGCAGTATGTGCATACTTTATTAATGTTGACATAGGGCCGCCTTCTTTTACAGCTCCACTTTTAAACTTTTGGTATAGGTGGGATCTGAACTGTGGAATTATAAGAAACTTTCGTGAGGAAATAAGTCAAGATGGTACGAATTCTTTTCTGATACTGATACAGATGAGTATCAGCCATTATCGACACTCTTCGGAAATTCTTTTCTTTAAAAACTACTAAGCTTTAACTGAAGCACTTTACATACACAGTTAAAAAAGATGATTTGCACAAAACCACAGCTTTCATACAAAAATCACTTTATATTATATTGTAAATATAAGAAATATAATAAACCATAAGGTATAAATATAATAAAATCAATCCCAACCAAGAAAAAAAAATAGTCATGTCTCCTTATATGTAAACATTTCCAGTTTCAAAAAACTTTTCCATTTGTTACAGGATTGGATCAAATTCATTCTTTTTATCCGATTCACTATTTTTTCACTATCCCCAGCCTGGGTATCAGATCGATGCCGTCTCTAGAAATAAGTCTGTCTGCTTGACCAAGATGGCTGCTGATACAGGTTCAGCTAAAAGCTAAGTTAAAGTGTTAAAGTTTGAAATTTTCACTGTATGATAACTTCGTCTAAATATATTATAGTTTCATGGTATTAGTTGTGCGTTTTTTTGTGTGGTGCAAATTAAAGGAAAATTTTATTACGAAATCTTCGCACATACTTGCATATACTGGGTGTCGGAAAAGTCAAGAACCAATGGGGGAAATATGTCGATCCTAATATGTTGAGCAAAATCCACGCAAAATGCTCACAGCGTAAGGGTGAATATGTAAAGCATACGCTGTATATAAATAATAACTACAAAATTAAGTATATGTAGTTTTACTCTCATTGGTTCCTGATTTTCAGAAAACCAAAAGGAAACAAAAAGATCAAATCGCCTAATTGTTTGTCTTTCTTAAAGAATTTTTTTTTTCTGAGAAAGATATTCCATAGTGTTTCACTGTCAGTATTTATCACATTGTTGTTATAAACTGAAAGAGAAAATCTAGCTAGTGTGTCAGTGTACAGCACAGCTTACCCAAAAAATATAGTTGTTTGATTTAGTCCTGTTTTTCTGTGCATTTGATAGCTGTTGTGTATGATAAAGTTAGGAACATGCAAGGACTGGAAGCAGAGGTAGCAATGTAACGTGACAGTAGTGGATTACACAGCCAACGGGTTTTCAGTGTAGTCTGCGTCCTCTGCGCTGAAAAACAGAGGTTGCTGGAGTGTGATTCAGGGTGTGTCCAGAGGGAGGGAGTCTCTGTTTTTTTGGGAAATCACAGCTGGACATGAAACTGGATGAAAACCACTGGAGATAGAAACATAACAAAATAAACAGGTAGACTATAATAGACAGAAATGCATTTTAAGTGGTATTTTAACTAGTAAAAAGTCATTGGTGTCCAGTCATACACTGTGACAAACCGTGACATTGTACCAATGCTACTACACTGTGAAAGCTTTGGTCAGGTTTATAGGTTAAACTGCGTCCTGTAGCAGACATTTTATTACTTGTTGGCTACATTAGCCACAAAGCTAAACAAGAAAACATTAGACACAAAACACTATGCGGCCAAAAGTATGTGGACACCTGACCATCACACTCGTATGTGGTTCTTCCTCAAACTGTTGTAGCTGTAGCTTTACACTTTCCCTTCACTGGAACTAAGAGGCCCAAACCTGTTCCAGCATGACAATGCCCCTGTGCACAAAGTGAGATCCATGAAGACATGGTTTGAGAAGGTTGGAGTGGAAGAACTCAAGTGTCCTGCACAAAGTCCTGACCTCAACCCCACTGAACACCTTTGGGATGAACTGGAACACCGACTGCACCCCAGACCTCCTCACCCAACATCAGCATCTGACCTCACTAATAATCTTATGGCTGAATGAACACAAATCCCCACAGCCACGCTCCAAAATCTAGTGGAAAGCCTTCACAGAAGAGTGGAGGTTATTATAACAGTAAAAGGGGACTAAATCTGGAATGAGCTGTTCAAAAAAGCACATATGAGTGTCATGGTGAGGTGTCCACATACTTTTGGCCATATTGTGTATGTCTTGAATGAGTGACCACTTTTGTGGTAGGGAATTTATTATTATTATTATTATTATTATTATTATTATTATTATTATATGATTTACCAAACTATTCCTCCTTATTTTCATGTGCAAATATTTAGAAGGCTTTTCTCTCTGTCGCTCAGATGAAGATGATCGCTATTTTAAGGATCGTCTGTGATAATATATGGCATCCTGTCGTGCATTGTTATAGCTAATTTGCCATATAATTCACTGCCAGGCTTCAGCTAATCTCCCAACGAAGGGAGTGCAGAATGCAGCATTGTCTCACTATCATCCCAAGAGACGGAGTGGTGAAGAAGTAGCCGAGTTTGGAGGGATTTTTTCGTGTGAACCGTAGGGCTTATTTAAACTCTGCATCCTTTAGGGTGTTAAACAAGCAGCCAAGCACGTTTGGTGCTTGTTGGCAGCTCGGAACAGAGGCTGTGGTGAGATGGTCCGAATCGAGAGATCGAGCACTGAGGCTGCGCTCAATCCCAGCAGAGAGGAGTGCACTGGAGGGAGGGAATGTGCTGGTAGAGGGAGCTTTGGGTTTGACTTTTTGAACCCTGAATTTGTTTAGCTTTGGCCTTGGCGTGTTTTCACTCCACCACAGGATGACCGAGAGCTCTGATCTGCTCTAGTAGCTCACGCCTCCGGAATACACAGTTCACACTGATCACATAGTGGGTTCGTGCTCTCTGTGGCCCCTCTGTGAGTGTGTGTGTGTGTGTGTGTGTGTGTGTGTGTGTGTGTGTGTGTGTGTGTGTGTGTGTTGCTCTGACTGCAGTCTCCGTAGACTGATATCAACAAGGCTTTGGGGGCTACACTCAACACAGTGGAGTATTTATTTATTTATTTATTTATTTATTTATTTATTTATTTATTTCTTCAAGCTGCCCTCATGATTTAGAGAGCAGGAAAAAAAAAAACCCTTGATGACTAATGCACGTGTGATAAATGCATAGAAATAATTAGTTTAGCCTAGTAATTTATGGCATCTAAAATATTTAAATTCAAATAAGAAAAACTTCAACACTTAATATGTCTGTGATGCTTGTAGCTGTATCTCAGAGCATGTTTCTGTTAAACCAGTTAACTACTAAATTTCGGTTTTGTTGAAAGCCATATGAACAGCCAGAATAAACCATGGCAAGCATGTCCAGTTGTTTTAAATGTGTTTTTATTTCAGTGCATGATTCTGGTCAATAAAACCAGCCACAGAAATACCAATATCAAACTCCCTGTTTTCACCCTATGCACTGTTTCTTTAATGAACATCATGACTATCATCACAAAATGTATAGTAATATTTAAAAGTAATATCATAAACGTATTAAAAATATGTAGCTCCCCGACAAATTAGATCACCAAAGTTCTACAGTGGTCTCATATATAGTGCTTAGTGCATATCCGATCATAAATATAGAACAGCTTTGAGAATGACCAGACATTTATAATGTATAATTGAACACTGTCGCACGAGCAAGAGCGCGGTTCTACTGAATATCAGCACGGCTGTGATTCGGCGGTAGGCCTGAGCCCGTAGAGTGCAGTAACTAATCACAGCCGTGCTGATAATCAATATAATCACACTCTTGCTTGTGTGATCCTGCTTTTATATATCAGTTGTATAAAAAAGATATTAATATAGAATAATGAGTGACATTTCAGACACAATATGGGCAAAAGCTCTGTTTAGTTTTGCTCCACTAGCGGAAATAGATCCCAAAGAAGCCACGCTGACTTTATTAGCCCTTTGGCTAGCTCACTAGCTAGCTCACATCGATTTGTACATTCCCGTGAAAGGTGCTTCCGGTGAAATTGGCATCCCTTCTTCCTTTTCAACTTCATCTGACGAGCTTTCATATTTTAAGCCAAAAGTTATGTTCATGAAAAGTATAGTTTGCCATGTCTTCTGATGGTGCCGCTAACACTACTGTAGTAACAATTTCGAACTAGGAAGTGGAGATTTCCGTAGTGAACACAGACGAGCGGAGTGATACACGCTGTGAAACATCCCATTGCGGTTATACGAAATATAGGCATTCTTGGAACGCTGCTCAACCAATCAAGATTACTGTTGTACAGAGTAACATAAGCTTGTTAATGCTATGACTGTGAAATATTATTCCACATTGATTTTTAGTACTACTAATCATAATCTTAATTGTCATCGCCGTCAAAATCATAATGTACGTCCTACATTATAAGCCCACTAAAACTAGCTGCTATTAGTTAAAAATTATTCTTCCATAAACCTACTAGCTGTAATTTGACGTTAATGGGATCTATCGCGAAGACTATCGAGTTGGACAATTGAAACGTCAGTCAGAAAACGTGATGTCTGCAGCAGTTGTCTCTCTGACTTTGGGGCAGAGCAGCACACCATCTTTCTCTGATGCATCTTAGCTTCCCTTGTTCGTGCTGCCAGACAGAGATCGCAAAACATGAACAGGGGCTCAAATTAAGAAAATGAAACCAGGGCATCTTCGCTGTAAAAGAATTTGTAAGTATCTCTGCTGGTGTTCATCACAGAGCACATGCACACAAAGTTTATATAATTTTATGCCAATTTTATAAGTAGTTAAAGCGAATAACTCTTATTTCTTAGCTAGCTAGGTTATTAGCTAGTCCCGAATTCAGTTTTGCAAGCGTCCTGACTTTGTTAATGCATAATTAATCTTAAAGAAATTGACTAAATGCTAAAGCTAGTGACTAGCCCACTTGTAAACAGCTTCTGGTATTTTATTTTTAAACTCTTTGCGGTGCTTTTTTTTTGGTATTTAAACAAATTTGTAATGTTTTCCCGATGTGTCAGTCTTGCCTTGCATATTTTGCAAACAACCATTGTTTCGTCATGTTCGTTCCACCAGTTCGATATAACTGATTACTTTTTAGACACCATTTCCTCCATGTTATCAGCCATGCTGCCACATTACCGAACAAAACGATTAGGAAGCGTAAGCTAAGGAACGGCCTACTCTTGGTTATTATTGGTTTGTTCATGTGTCTCTGAGGGAGAGAGCGAGCTGGACTCGCGTACAGAGCAAAGTCTGGTTCAACTTAAGATGCCACGCCTGAGCATTTTCAGCACAACCTGACAACATGCGTTTAGTATCACGATACACGAGGTCTTTCTGTAGAAACAGATCGTAGAGACATTGCAATTCACAATTGAAACCCGCCCACTTGCATTTTATATAGTTACAATTTTGGCACTGCATTCACGTGATTATTTTATATAGGGTATTAGCTCCATAAAACTGCTTCCAGGAACAAATGATTATCTCTGTGCAGAAGAGAAAAGAAAAAAAAAACACAGTAGACTCACAGTAGATTAGGCTGCTATTTTAAGGCCATGCTAATCTTTAGATATTAGCATTGTAGGGATTTTCCATGTCCTGCTTTTCTAATTCCTTTATCCTGTATATCCGTTGTGGACTGGACTGGGTTTTGACTCATTTAACATGAAATTGAAAAACACTATACTTTATTTGTATCACTTCATTTGTAAGTGCTAGTTGATACTTTGGTGATAACTGGGTGATTGGTCCTATGCTAATTTGATTCCTTTTTTTTTTTTTTTTTTTTTTTTTTTTTTTTTTTTTTTTTTTTTTTTTTTTTTTTTTTTTTTTTTTTTTTTTTTTTTTTTTTTTTTTTTTTTTTTTTTTTTTTTTTTTTTTTTTTTTTTTTTTTTTTTTTTTTTTTTTTTTTTTTTTTTTTTTTTTTTTTTTTTTTTTT
>CM040979.1:25176701-25189221 GCA_022985145.1 Pangasius djambal
CCCCCCCCCCCCCCTTTTTCTGTACTCAGGCCATTTTTTTATTTTATTAGCATTAGTCCCATGCAGCTATTATACACACATGGTGCATTCTGAGATGCATCAGGTTTGATTAATTCCCTTTAAAGTTAACGCTGTAATGTGTGAAAAGCCGTGCTGTAATTTGAAATCTAGTTTTTTAAGAAGTCTGCTGGCTTAGAAAATGTCCCCTTGTGTAAGGGATCTTTAATCTCTTTATTAATCTCACGTCTATTCATTCTCCTGTAGTCTCTCTATCCAGGGTCCAGCAGATGAGAATGGCTTCCTTCTCCTAAGGTTTCCTCCCAAGGAAGTCTTTCAGCTTGTGTTCACTCATTAGGGGTCTGTTATTTAGGGCAGCTTTGTGATGGCTGTTGTTGAAAGTGCTATAGAAATACATTTAAAATCACATTGATTTTAATGAAACGTCAAACAAGCTCATATTAGAAATCCCCAACGCTTGCGCTGAGTAAACATTGCCTGGCAGCGTCCGTCGGCGTAAGCCGATCAGCTGTTTTTGTGTTTGCACTGAACACAGTCGTGGTGAGGGTTCAAAACACTGTGACCCTTCAGCATCGCGCAAAGCAGCAGACAGCGTCACGCTCTAATCGGACACAGGGAACAAACAGACGGTGTCGTCTCCTCTGTTTGCATCCCGGGGGCTTGAAAATACGGCAATATAAAAATGTAAATATTGGGTTTTGGCCTGTGTGTGTGAGGGAGAGAGTGTATGTGTGAGTGAGTGTGAGTGTGTGTCGGTTCCGTTGGCCTCCGCAGGCACAGGTGGAAAATAAGGCCCTTGACTGCATAGCGGGAACCACATGGCCTCGCTCCACGTGTGGGCGACGAGGGGGCTCTCCGGCCTGGCACGGCCTTCGCGCCTGCTTGGACACGTTTCAAACGGCCGTATTAGTTTGCTGAGCGAAGGGCGCAGTGGGCATCTACAGTAGCCAGCAGGGAAGGGGATGAAACAAAAGAGCACTTCGGCTTTATTTCAGACAGAAGGCCTTGCTAGCTGTCTTCTCTGAGCTACAGCGAATCTCATCACATCACACGCCGAATCATGGGCATTTTGGAAATATGTGAAATGTGATTTTTTTATAACACTGAACAACACTTTTAATTTTTTTATTTTATTTTTTAACAGTAACACATAACTGATTAGCTGCTAACGTATTTTTATTTCCAGTGTTTTTCCCCCCACTCCTTTTCTTTAAATAAAAACTGGTTACATTTCCCCAATTTCTTCAGTATGATACAGAATAAAGACAATTTCTGGATAAAGTTCCGAATATCAGACAATTCTCAATACCGACTTATTCACACCAATAATTGTACACGCTGTTTTAAATGCGTGTGTAGAAACACCTTATTTGTTGTTATTCACTCCCACCTAATAATGATCTTAAACAGAAAATAATCATTTTAAATTCAGACTCAACTACTGAACTTTTTCATCTTTTAATTTTAGATTTTCTGCCACTTTATCATCAAAACTAAAGGTTTATCTTTTGATACAATACGTAATTTAATACATATTTTCATAAAAAAGTATCTTCATATAATATCACCATCTGACCAGACTCTATTTTGTAGAATTGATTAAATGTTTAGCAGTTCCTATAAATGTAGGTCGTGTGTGAATACTGGTACATTCTTGCAGCTAATGTTTGAGGAACAGTCCTGTACTCCAGACATGGTCTCGGGATTGCACATTTTATATTTTTCTTCATGTGAACGAGAATTTTCACGAGCAGAGTGGTGTAGAAATTGTCAATGATACCAATTTTATTCACGTGCAGTACGATTCGGTGCTCTCTCATTATAATTCATGCAAATTTTGAATGTGTTTGATATCTTTTAGGTGTTTAGTACAAGACTCGTAGCTCAGATTTGTTCTTTCCAGGAAATTTTTCGAATCAGAAGTGACTCTCCAGGTCAGATGGGACTGAGTGATGATCTAGTAGTGTAAGAGATCGGAGACCATATTTGCTCATGAATGCTTTTTTGATCTGTACAGCATTTTATAATGTTATTACACATATTGGTCCTTATTATATATTCTTCATTTTTATATATATATATATATATATATATATATATATATATATATATATATATATACACACACACACACACACACACACACACACACACACACACACACACACACACACACACACACATATATATATATGTGTGTGTGTGTGTGTGTGTATATATGTATAAATAACTGTGTTCATTTTAACGGTTCCGATTGTGAGAGTGTGGAAGCGATTATCAGCTCACACTCCTGTTTTACTCAGCATGTGGAGTCAGTCCCTTCTGTCCATACGTTAATCGGCCAATGATATGACAGCGTCCTGACACCTCCCCCCCTTCCTCACCGACTTCCTCGGGAAGGAGCGATGCTGCAGGGAAGCTCGCACCCATCTGGAAGCAATAAAGTTTTCTAGAAGAGCGCTTGATTTTATTTAATCTCTCCGTATCATACTGTGCTTCAAATGAAGGGTCGCGCTCATCACGTCAGCAGTAATCAGCATCATGTGTGCAATGGAAGATGACACATAACACACACACACACACACACACACACACACATTCACCAACATGCCAGCGAGGCTCAGTGTATGTTTGGTGCTACATTAAAAAATAGCCCAGAATAGAAAAATGTTGTCTCAAGAGAAGGTAATACATAGAATTATTGTTAGCTTTTAGTGTTTTAGAGCTAATCTGGAATTATATACGTTGTTATAATCACTGGTGACTTGGTAAAGGCTACAGCTAGTACAGGAAGTTGATGTTTTTTTAGACATTTCGGACTGTAGTTACGGCTGTAACATAAATGATAGGTTTATTTTAATGTGACACTACGTTGTTTAATAAAGAAAAATGTATTATTGATATGGGGATGTTTTCTGTTATGACATGTTTATGTAACCTTTATGGAAGGAGTCTCCAGTATCAGCGCTTTGTAACAGCCTGTAGGTTTCCCAGCACGGGAAAGTCCTCAGGACAGGGGAGTCCCAGTTTCTCTGTCACATGACAAGGTGCTTTTATTTTGTCTCATTACCTTAAAGAGGGAGAAAAGAGAGGCAGGTGAGGGAATGGCGGGTTAGAGCTGTTATAACGTAAGTGATAACTGGAACTAACTCGTCTTGCAGATTTTCCACAACAGTAAATGTAACTATAAATGGTTAGGAAGTGCAATGTGGTGTACATTAATAAATTAAGCATTGTATTCGTTGGTAAATCACTGTGGTATAAGTGGAATAACACATACAAGTCCATGCAGTTATTTGAAAATAATCCACTTCATATTATTCGATTAATTTTGTATAACAGCATGGCCTGAAGTGTTGTTATTCCTTACATAATACTGAAAGAGATTTTAACATAAAATGTTGTTTTTTATATAAAATATTACACTCCAATAGCTAAGTGTTGATAGCTAAGTGCTATGATACACTCTGGTCACGATTCGATTCGATTCGACTCACGATACTGGCTTCACAGTTCGATTAGATCCAATCTAATACTTTGAACAAAATTTGAATGACTGAAAAATTATGACTGAAAAGACTCCTTTTTTCTTTCTGAATCAACACAGTGTGAATTTTTGTCTGTAGAAAAACTAAATAAATTACTACAAACAGCGGTTTAATATTGTAAACATGTTCGTACATGTTCGCCATGTCTTAAACAGAAATAAATATATTTATAAATTCTCCCAAGCATTCGATTGAATAAACAAAGTCATGACCCAGGGAAAATGAATGATTGAAACATAAAGATCTCCGTAGCAGTGCCTGAGGCATCATTTTAACTGAAAATAGAGCTCCAAGGTTGGCTAAAATAGCCGTATTGCACAGCCTCTTTCTTTGGCACTATAAATCACAGCGGTCGCAGGTCTGGTGTCATTTAAAAGCTATGAAGAACTCTTTTTAACTGTTATAACGTGGTCATGTAAATGTATAACTTATGCTATAATAATGCACGTCAGTCATTGTGTTCGTGAGTTATTGGTCAGAAAGCTCTCTTTATATTTTAACTCTATGGGTTACACAGTTTGGGACCTCTAGTGTTCAAACAGTTCAATTGCATCAGATGCATAATTAATAGAAAGCTGATTTCCACAAAGGGAATTGCACTTTCCTATGATGCACAACTTTACATTTTTGCAATGTGATGCATCATGTCATGATGCTTCGTTACACCCCTACCTTGCTAGCTTGATGGGGAGCTTGCATCTGAATTGAATTACATATTGCCTAACTATGTGACAGTTATCTATGTAAGATGCAGTTGGTGTTCCAGTTCATCCCAAAGGTGTTCAGTGGGGTTGAGGTCAGGTGTCCATATACTTTTGGCCATATAGTGTACATTGTGTAATTACGATCAGTATCTTATTCATCATAACAAAGCAGAAATTACATTGTCATAAAGCAGAAAGGTTAGTGGTTATGTCATGATCAATTTTGGGCAATTTAGAAATTGACTTTTGCATGAAAGTTCTCTATAACTCTATAAATTGTCTATAAATTTTTTATAATTTATAATTTTAGAATTAAAATTCAACCCACTGTTCATTTGTTTATTTAACATAAAGAACTGTGGACTTTGAACATTGTGTGTGTGTGTGTGTGTGTGTGAACACGAGTCAGTAATGGCATAGGAGGTAGAGCGAGGCACGTTATTGTAGCGATAAGCTCTCAGGAGATGGTGGATCCATGGTGACAGGCTTCGGAGAGGCCGCGGCGTGTTATACGACCTGGTGTGCTAGCAGACGTTCCATATTGATTCGGCCCTTGCAGCCCTTACAGAGAGATGACCCACAGCATATGGTGCCTCTCCGGAGTGAACTTGTGTGCCCTGGAGCACACACACAGACACCAGCACCTAAGCCCCTTCAACCCCCCCCCACCAGCCGACCCTTTTAGCTTCATTCGGATTATCAGAATAGATCTAAGCGCTAAAAGCGGACACATGACCAAAAGGGCAAGGCTTCCAAAGCTAAATATACATTTTCCCACTCTTCTGTCATTCCGAACAGATGTCACAGACGCCAGTGTTGACCTTTGGCGATATGGACACTGAGCAACAGGATTCTTGTTCCTCATTAAAGCTCTTCAGCACTGCTTTGCACTAGCGTAACAGTCAAGCCATGATAGTAACTGGAAGGATGTGAGTTCAAAACCCAGGAGAGCCCATGACTCTTGAGGAAACCTTTCACCCTCAGCTGCTTATCTCTGTGCTAGGATTACAGCTGGGGTATAATCATTTTTACTGGTATAGTCATTTAATTCACCTTATTAATGTTATTTCTGAAAATTCAATATTGGCTACAGTTCAATTGTAGCTACATTCATGCAACTCTCACTCTCTCTCTCTCTCTCTCTCTCACACACACACATACTCACTAATGAATATCTCAAATTTCAGTTGAAAAATCTCTTTGTCTCTTTGACTTCCAGCAGCCAATCAGAGCACTAGCACTGCCTTCTGCTGCTTAAATCTGCGTTTTTTTTTCATTTGTTTTTATCACATGTTCCTCGTCCCCTTTCCTCACTTGCTCCTTCCCTGTCTCCTAAACCCTAAATGTAGGCTATACACTCTCAATCAGTTTCATTTATCAAGCTGAGTACGAACTGAATTATTCGTAAATTGTTCTTACGAGCGTTTACACAAGGAATTCGGTATTCTTCAAAACCTTGTAAATTTGGAAAAAAAACGTTCGCATCCTAATCGTGCTCCTGAGTGTGTGTAAATTCAGGCATAAGAAGACTAATTAATGTAAACCTCGACTTAATTGACTTCAGATCATGTCATTAGTTTTATATATGGAATATACTATTGAGTTTAAATTGGTTATTTTTATTATGTTTTATTACAGCATTTAGCAGACTCTCTTATCCAGAGCGACTTATTGAATCTTATCTTTGGAGTCTCTATCAAAAACACATCCTGTGTCTTTTAAATTATCTGCATTAATTAAAGAATATGAAAAATAAAGAAAGCAAGCCAACACATACCAAGAAAATAAGACAAATAAAACTATTCATTATCATTCAATTATGACAAAAGAATTGGCGGCGTATAAACAGAGGGCCTGCTGGTCTGTCTGCACAGAGCTGTAAGCCATAAATAAACGCCTCCGCTGATGGGAGATTTAGCGCTCTCTTATTATTATTCTTATTAAAATTATATTTTATTAAATATTTTTATTTAGTTTTGTGGGCATCACTCCATGCAAATGAGCTGTGTCGGGGATGAGTGTTGCATTTTATGGTTGATCAAGATACGAAGAAATTCTGCCTTTTCGAACCTCTTGTAAATCCGGCGGAAAATCTTTGTTCGGTTTGGTTGCGCAAACTTGTACACACAACTTTTAGCTAAAAGAATTGATAAATGAGGCCCATTGAACGTTATTCAGAAGTTCGATGTGAACATATAGCCAAGCTGGCAGTGAACATAATGGGACAGAGTATGCGTATAAGTACATGTGGTGAACAAGCTCTAAGTTTAAGCTTGTAAGTTTATAAGCTTATGAATTTAGCTACATTTTTCAGAAGTAAGGTGAAAATGGGGCTACTTTAGAAGTCAGTAAAAAAAATTACTGACTGCTAATGAGTCCAATTGTTTTTTTTTTTTGTCAGCAGCTTACTTTGACTGATTTGTCATTAACAGAAGAGGGGATGTCAATCATTTGGAACTAACCCTTTTAGTTTTTTTTATTAAGATTTTGTTTTTTAACTGTCACAAATGCATATGTGATCTTGTCATCTAAACAAACCTGATAAGTCTGTATTTCAAACTGACAAAATAAACTAAAAAAAGGCTTGAAAAAACATAGAGAGAGACATTATCAAGCTGAGTACAAACTGATTTATTCATAAATTGCTCTTACGAGCGTTTACACAAGAAATTCGGTATTCTTGAAAACCTTGTAAATTCGGGAAAAAACGTTCGTATCCTAATCGTGCTCCTGTGTGTGTGTAAATTCAGGCATAAAAAGACTAATTTATGTAAACTCAGAAGGTCCTGAGTTCAAATCCCAGCAGAGCCACTGTTTGCCACTTGAAGAAGACCCTTAACCTGTAACTGCTCAGCGCTATGCCTGTAGTCTGCCCCTTGTTGTAAGTCACTTGAAATAAAAACCCATACCAAAATGAATAAACCTAAATGCAGTAATGCTAATCTGGTGATGTTGCAGTGCGGTTAGTCGCTGAGCAGTAGACCGTCTGCATATTTATAGGTAAATATTTGTTCCCCAGCTATTTTTCTGTACTGCTGCTGTTGTAAAGCGGTGCTTCATAACTCCGGCGATGTCGACCTTTGAGTTTCAGACGCTCAAAAGTGTTGCGCGCGGTACTTTGGTAAGACGCTGAGCAGCCGTATTTTCAGATTGCCTTTTTGCTTTCCTGAACACACAGTTTACTGATGAGTCCACTTTTATGTGTGCACACACTTAGAGCCCATATATCAAAGCTGCAGTTAGATCAGCAGAGGGCCACGTCGGGGGATTCGTTTTGCCTGCGGTCAGCTCGCCGCCTCACCGGCTCGAATGGTTGCATCATTCGGGCCCCTTAAAAAGCAATGACTAATAATGGAGGCACAAAGTGACTCATGTGATTACAAGACAATGGAGGTTAAAAAAAAAGTGACTGTAAGCAAGAATTAGCAACAACTGAGAGAGAGAGAGAGAGAGAGAACAACCGAAAGAGACGGAAATTTAGAAAGAGAGATTGAAAGGCAGTAATAGAGAGATGACGCTTCACTGAGATTTTGCAACAAGAGTGGAGCTTAATGTAGACTTAGCCAACTGACTAGCCTTTCTTTTCACTAGTTAGACTCAATAGTTTTCTTAAAATAAAATACAGATTTTAGTGCAAAATATAACAGTTTTCTCAGTTTTAGCTAATAAACCTGGCTACTGATTTTAATTCCACAATAAAATAAACATTAGCTAGCTTGCTAGCTAGTACTCGTCAGATAGCTACTGCTAAAGAAGCAATATTATCATTAGCTAAGCCAATAGATATCTGGCAAAGACTAGCCCTAGCAAATGGATAGCATAGCTGTTGTTAAAATATTATATTGCGTAATTAAAACTAGTCTTTGTTACGCCGTAGGCTAGTGATATGAAGTTTGTGATCAAATTTTCCTTCGGCTCTGCTCTGGAAATGCCTGTCACTTAGCAAAATCAGGATGTGTCCTCATTTTCTACCACATTGACTCGTTTAAAGCTTCTTTTTTCCTCATTTAACCACTAAGGCCACTAATTATGCTCCTCATTAGAAAGACTCTGACGATCCAGAAACACTCTCTGTTTCTCTTTTACGTGAAGTCTCTCTATCAACCCGAAAACGTGAACATGTGCAGGAGCCGCAACACAATTAGCATCAAGTGGCTAAGTCGCACCCTAATCCCGTTTACGCTCCGCATCAGGCAGATGCGCCAAGATTGATTCAGACAGCGACCTGGCTTACTGTACCGGCCCCGTCCCAATCCCCTTTTCCCTCCCTCTCCCTTCCTTTACCCACCCTCCCTCAGAGCCCTCTCTCTCCCTGTTAAAGACCACGGGCCGGTCTGCGGTTCAGAAAAGCTCTATCGGGAGAGATTATCCCTCATTCTCGCTAATGAAATTGACTCCGGGTGTTTTTGTCCCCCGATGAAGGGACACTCTGGAGTTAAATAAATGGAGGGATTGGTGGAGCAGGGGGACGGACGGAGAGGAGCAGATGGCGGCAGGGGTCCTGTGCAGTAATGTGAGAGGCTAGTTAATGTTCTGAAACACGGGGCACGGCCACGGAGCTGCTAATGAAGACGGGCTTTCACATGAGGAAATGGCGGGAAATGGAAAGACAAATATAGAGAAGAAGAGATGCAAAAAGGACTGTAAAATGAGTAGAGAGAGAAAATCAGAGATAGAGTTGCTACCTCAGTAATGGGAGAGATGAAGAGTGCTCGAGGGCGAAATAAAGGCACAAAAGAAGAGAAATACAGTGCACACACACACACACACACACACACACATTATATATATATATATATATATATAAAATACACACACGCGCGCACACACACACACTTACATGCCATTTTAATAGGAACACTGCACACCAGTACAGTGCATAAAATCACGCAGATACAAGGCAAGAGCTTCAGTTAAGGTTCACATCAAACATCAGAATAAGGGAAGAAATGTGATCTCTGTGACTTTACCCATAGCTTAGGTTGTTGTGTTTTCAGAAACTGCTGATATCCTGGGATTTTCACCCACCTACATTCTCTAGAGTTTGCACAGAATGGTGCAAAAAAAAAGGGGGGGGCGGGGGGGGGACATTGCATGAGTGGCGGTCCTGGGGTCAGAAATTCCTTGTTGATGGAGAATGCCCAGATTGGTTTGAGCTGACAGGAAGGCTATGATAACTTAAATAACCACTCTTTACAACCGTGGGGAGCAGAAAAGCATCCCAACCTTGAGATGGATGGGCTACAACAGCAGCTGACCAACAACGTCAACAACGGGAATAACATATTAAATAACATTAAACACATTTTATTCTGGAATGCTCCATTAACATGCATGCCAAGTCACATAACATAATATAGAGTATAATATGAGCTTTTTACTGACCCTCAGAAAATTTCTGAACTTTCTTACTTGATTTAACGGGAACGAAGTTGCACACTGTGTCAGCTCATTTAACCCTGCTGAGTTTACAGTGTATTAAACCTTGCCTTGAGCATTTATTGTGTTTTATGGCTTTGCTTATATGGAGCATACGGCTTTCTGTTAGAGATTTCATTTAGATTTAAAATGGCATGCACAAACAACATTACCACACACTGCATGTTGTGTTTTAAAGATAATAAGACTGTTAATGACAACAGAATTGCACCAAGAATGAAGATACACACTTGAACATGCACAAAAAGATAAATATACCAGATCTAAAAGATATATTTACCAGACAATTTTACAATGAAATTTTAGATTGACAGCCTTGTGTTTATATACAAGACATCAGACTTATGGATCAAACCAAGTCTTTTCCGTACATGCACCCAATATTTAATTGTGAAACAAACAAGGTTGTAAAATATCAGTAAACTTAATTCATCAAACTTAAGAATGATGCTGAATTGCGCTAAGCAGAATGGTAATTACGTTACAGCGTTCAGCTACACAATGATGTTTTGCTCATGTTCATAGATTAAACTCTCACAGTGTCCTAAACCACATCAGCAAGTCTATATTGACTCTAGTAAAGGACTGTAAGACGTTTACACCCCAAGCTCGACAACAACACATGTATTGAATCACAGTTCAGCGATTGCAGAGGCTCTGATATTTTCAAGCATGTTTAATTTTCTCAGCGATTAATCACATAATGCAAGTAGCAAGAACAGTGCTGAGTGAAAGTCCAAGGGAAAATCAAATTCATCTTCCATCATGCGCAGCAGATCCCTGAATCCAATTTATCATCTGTCTATTAGTTTGGGAGAGTGAGGGCAAAACTCACATAAGTACAATACTATTATTTGTCATGGCATACCCAAACAGTTGGTAGGAACAAAATAAAAACAAACACGACATGCTTCCTGACAGGGCACATGTATAAAAATAGCTAAATATTTGCACTATACCTCCAGTGCTCTTTGCTGAACAGACAGTATTCACTGACTACGTCTTCCCAATCAATTTTTCCTCAATATTTTATCCTATTTATCTTTTTCCTGACACAAGTCATAATAGTTCTCATGTTTATTTTTGTGAGAAAGTGGGATTTGGAGATGAGATGCACTTCGGTGGGCATCTTTCCTGAAAAATCATATAGTGTGTGAGCCTCGTCTATGATCATCTGTTTAGTGTGCACACGTCTACAACACCAAACAACTGATCACAAGCAATTAAAGTCATATAGTTTGAGCAGGGCAGCGATTTGGTTTTTTGGAAGTTGTGTAGTGTTCACTGAGCTTAAAAGATTTTGGGTGAGAGAAACTTTTATTGATGTTTAGCTATGCAGCTCTAGTGCAAAACTTAAAAAAAAAAAAAAAAAAAAGAGTAAATGTCTACCACCAAATATGTATTTGCTTATTAACTAGTTTCACAATAAATGTCAAATGTGAAAATTTAAAAATAGTGATTTTGGTCCATATTGTGGCCTAATAATGAAGGTCCATTGCTGAAGTTCTGTACACCGTTTGTTAGAGTAAAAATGTGATATAACAATGTACACGTGTGTATGCGTGTTTGTAGGTGAGTCCTCACAGAAGCCTGCAGAGGACTTTGTGGAGCTGAAGGATGTATTTGCAGTGAAGGTGAAGCGACGACGTTCAGCCGGTCAGCAGAGCGGCGGCACGCTGCTTGGCATCACGTTGTTCTTCTGCAAACACAAAGGAGCTAAACTCAAAGATGACACCATCCACCTGGACAACCTGAGCGTGGATCACTGCGAAATCTGGTTCCGACACCTCAAAGACCTCCTCAGTGGTATGGCCACGTCTTCCTGTTTCTCTGTCTGTCTCTTTGTAGATAAAATTACACACTGTTGATAGTACAAACTAATGTGAATGGTTTTATTTAATTTCTTTTTTTTTTATATATATGAAAGCAACATCACTTAGGTGATTAAAAGCCTCACCTCCCTCACAATGGAAAAGCAAACTCAAACTATCAGCACTTTTTTTTTTTTTTTTTTTATTAAGCTTCTTACCCTGACATAGAGAGGCTTTATCTGGGAGCCGCAGAGGTGCACTTTTTATTGCATCATGCAAACATTAACACAGCAAACACTGCCCACGCTTTCTGCTTTATTACGTTTGCCGACAGCGATTGAACGCGGACAAGGAAAG
Source organism: Pangasius djambal (assembly GCA_022985145.1). NCBI lineage: Eukaryota > Metazoa > Chordata > Actinopteri > Siluriformes > Pangasiidae > Pangasius > Pangasius djambal. The sequence continues at coordinate 25,188,579 of CM040979.1, forward strand.
GTTTACTCGACCCACTAATGAATTTCAGGCAGTGTATCACAAGTAAATGATTTCTCAGGTACGAGTCATGCAACTCAAAATGACGCCTCATAAATGTCAACATGTCTGCTGCCGGGTGTATGGCCTGCTCTTCAGGCATGTGACGGTGATCAGTATGTGTGTGTGTGTGTGTGTGTGTTTATTTATTTATATATTTATTTATATATATATATATATATATATATATACACACACACACACACACACACACACACACACACACACACACACACACATATATATATATATATATATTACACACACACACTATATTACAAAAAGTATTCGGTCACCCATCCAAATGATCAGAATCAGGTGTTCTAATCACTTGGCCTGGCCACAGGTGTATAAAATCAAGCACTTAGGCATGCAGACTGTTTTTACAAACATTTGTGAAAGAATGGTCTGCTCTCAGGAGCTCAGTGAATTCCAGCGTGGAACTGTCATAGGATGCCACCTGTGCAACAAATCCAGTCGTGAAATTTCCTCGCTCCTAAATATTCCACAGTCAACTGTCAGCTTTATCATAACAAAATGGAAGAGTTTGGGAACAACAGCAACTCAGCCACGAAGTGGTAGGCCACGTAAACTGACGGAGAGGGGT
>CM040979.1:25197716-25254106 GCA_022985145.1 Pangasius djambal
TTTTTTTTTTTTTTTTTTTTTTTTTTTTTTTTTTTTTTTTTTTTTTTTTTTTTTTTTTTTAAAGCAATGTATATGCACAAATTCAAAGTTTGCATAAAGCAGGTGGATGAAAACTTCACACACTCTCTTTCATTCTCTTTGTAATGTGGGGGCTCTGCTCTTTACCCACAATCCCCAGTTGCCTCTCTGTCCTCTCTTGCCCAGGTGTTGATGAACAGCAGCATGCTGGCATCTCGCACTACATTAGGTTCCCACATTAGCCAACCTGCGCTAATGCATTTCTTGTGCCACATGTCGCCACGCATGACCGCCTGCTGAAAATGATTCCTTGATAGCAGCACTTAATAAAGGATGTTGTTCTGTGCCTGCCTCACACACACACGCACACCGAATTTTCAACAGCAGGATTATCTCTGTTGTTTTATGGCTGCGTCCGAATCGTCGGCGCCGCCTCCCTGCGGATTACAGGCACCCGTTACTTGCTCACCTGTTCCAGCAGTCGCATGGTTCCAGGCTCAGTGTTTCCCATGGATCCCTTAATAATGTTGCACAATGGAGGGTGTGTCCCAGCTGACACCAAACACAAAAGGTGTGCCCCCCCCAAAAAAAAAATACTCACCCCTCCCTTCAAACTTCTCAGCCCACTTTTATTTTGTTCTCATTCAAGGTGGGCATCACCTCAGCCTGACAGGCCGTGCGATGCAGCCTGACTCGAGCATGAGGGCTCGGAGCGGGGCTGCAAAACACGAACGAGAGTGAGAGAAATAGAGAGAAGCCCTAGGACAATAGAAGCACCTGTACTAAGGGGCAATGCATGAGGCTCTGTCCGATAGCCTCCAATTGAGTGTACCTAAACCCCCTTTTGAAAGATTAGCAGACGCAAGGTCAATCCGGAGGCCCTGCTAGACCTGGGAACGCCCCCTCTGGACACATAATGTGCTCATGGTGCTCGTGTCAGAGCGAGTGGTCACACTTCTGCGTCAAGCCGATCTTTATTGTCTCAGAGACAGAGCAGAATAGTGGAGGTGTAGCGCAAGAGCTCGAGCCGCTGGACCGATGGCCCATTGTGTCCATGTGTGCGGCTGGCCCCGTAGCGTACGCGCCGCTTATAATTGCTTTGAGTTGTTTAACAAGATAATAGAGGGGCCGTTTCGTGTCTTGAAGAGGGAAAGAAAAACTCCTTTGGAACGCAGATGAAAAAAACATGCAGAGCGTTTGACGACGGCCGAGTGGATTACGTTACACATTAACAGCTTTTCCATTAAGTCACCAGCCGTCTCCATGGAGACCCTTTCTCTCGAGACTCTGTGGAAACGGATGGGTCGCTGTACGTGTGTGTGTGTGTGTGTGTGTGTATGTTGACCTGAGTGCGAGTTGTTCAGGGGGGAAAAAAAAAATCTTCTCAGACTTCTCAGTCTTTTACTGTGTTTACAGGCCAGATGGACATAACAAGCGCACTCACACTCTGCTTTGCGTCTGACTCTAATTAAGGCCGCTAATTAGATGACTTTGTAGGTGTCGGTTCAGGCTGAAGCGCATGATCCGGCACAAATGCTGGAAGAATGGATAAAAGATAGAAGGCAGGTCTAAATGAATACTCCAGAATACTTCTAATCTCTGGCTATCTGCAGCACATGTGTGATTAACAGAGACATATTTCTCTGCTCCTGTACTCAGCAAAAAAAAAAGAGTATGAACTGTTATAATGAAAGAGAGTTGAACCGTGTCAGTAAATGTTTAAAATACTTAACTATACTTTAATTCCAAACTACTCTGAAGTCGATATACTCAATACCATATGTTTCACAATACCATGTTGGGAAAGGAAAATAACTAAATTAAAGAAGATCATTCATGTTGAAAACAGTACAGACATATCACACAACATATTATTTTGGGAGCTAAGCCAATAGAGATTCAAAATAAAATATGCACATTATGTCATGTATAGGCACCCTGAAGCGAATCACTAGGAAATGAGTGGATATTAAATAGGCATTGATTAAAAAATGGGAAACTACATAAAGAGAATTTAAAAAAATAGAACAAATAACTTGAAATATAAAATAATTGGCCTATACGCAGAATTTCAAACACTACGGAATGGACACTGGACACTGGAGGTAATCCTAAATTACTTTAATATAAAAATCAGAATTACGAGGGTGAGTCAGATGACAACCTTAAAAAGTGCAACATAAGTTAGAGAGAGTACATTAAGTTTGTGGTCACGAAAGTAAAATGTACTACTGGTCAATTTTTCCTCAATGTACCTTAAACCTCATACACGTTTGTGTCACCTAATTGCAACACACAATGCAAAATAAAGAAACCTAACCTGAAGAACAAAATTTAATTCTGTTTGAGGTTGAGTTTTGACTCACCCTCTTAAACAGAATTAAATTTTGTTCTTTAGGTTAGGTTTCGAGATTTTTGTGCCAGTAGTTTTAATGTTTTTAATTGCTGTTGAATAAGATGTTGTGGACAGAAAACTGTCCATACTCTGCCCTCTCAGTAATCCCCCATGCAACCCCACCTGCCCACCCCCCTCTAACATTGCTCTGGTTCTGGTCTGTTTAAATAAAATGATATTGTAGTATATTATGGAATATTCTTTTTATGATAGTTCGGTTACTTGCGCTTTCTTCATTAAACTAGTGAGCTAAACTGAAAGAAGTGAAGGGACGAGTAATTAATTTAAGTGAGTAAATCACTCCCTCTTAATTTTAGAGAACAACTAGGTTACTTCATGTGGATGAAAGGAAACGAAGAGAATAATTTGATGAACGAGTGAGACCGTCTGTTGCGGTGTTTCTCCGTGAGGTGGACAGATGCTGGGGTTCACTGCGCTGTAGGTAACGGTGCATATCAGTTTCTCCAAGTGCTGTGTGTGTGTGTGTGTGTGTGTGTGTGTGTGTGTGTGTGTGTGTGTGTTCCCCTGACTCATTTCTTCGTATCATCTGTCGCTCCCAGAGGTAGAAGCACTCAGACATAACGGAGGCACAGGACACATGTTGCTTTATTTTAGTCTCACAAAACAGATCAGTAAGATGTAAATGCCTCGACGCCTCAAAGCTTTTGTGTTGGATTTTAGTTTTCAGCAAAAATTAAAACTAATCAGTCAGCCAAAACATGTTGGGTCTGTTGTTTGTTTATTTAGTTTTTAGGTAGAAGCAGCTGCTTATACCATGTCTACATTATCAGACACTCACTCCAAAATATATACACTACCAGTCAAAACACACCTGCTTATAAAACGGATTTCTTCATTTGTACTTTTTTCTACTATTTTGCACATTTACAGTGAAGGCATTTTCACTAGCATATAACACACATGGAATTATGCAGTGTCCAAGAAAAGTGTTGACCAAATCAAAACTGTTATATGTTTTAAATTCTTAACAGTATTCCTGATTTTTTTTTTTTTTGCACATTCTTTTTTTTATCTTCTCAACCTGCTTCATGACAGAGTTTCACCCAGGACACTTTGCTTAAACTTTAGAAATAGGCCGAGTTCCTCATTGCTTCTCCTAAACTCTAAATGAACAATAGTGATGAAAAACAATACAATTTTTGAGTAAGATCTAGTTATTTTAAGTAAAATTTACTTATGAAAATACATTATGAATAAGAGATAAATTTATACAACTTCACTATTTACTATATATTCAATCTATTGTGTCCAAATTTTTGATTGGAAGTGTAGTACAGTAATATTATTTTCACAAAATAGTAAAATACATTCATATTTATTTCATATTCAAATTCAACATACAAATAAAATTTAACTATATTGTTATCCAACTCGTCTTAACAAACAATTCACTTGGGACTCACTCTATGTGCTAAGAAAAGATAAAAGTCTATTTAAGTTTAGTTAAAGTCACCTGAAGTAGACTTGAGATTGAATTATTTCCATAAAATTAATTTAAAAGTACCCAAACTGAGCAAATGTAAAAGAAAAAAAAATTTAAAAAAAAGAAAGAAAGCTGTTACTGCTGCAGTTTTGTTGTATTCCTTTAAGAAACAGGAAAGTGTGAGTTAGTATTGAGCATGTGAAAGATGAGTGTTAGTGTGTCATAAAGTATAGCAGCCAATCATGTTCCAGTATGCAAATGCAAGGTTAAGCCCTAAGGGTTTACCAGGTATAAGGGTTAACTTGCATATTCATTGACTCTGAATTATTTGATAAGGAGAATTGTGTTTCTTTTTCTCTTTAATGATATTTTTATTGTGTAGCCACTAAATCACGCATTTTATTGCTAATGTTAAAAAGTTGTTTTCCAAACAAGTTATGGATGAAGGGACATGCTTCGAGGTGAGTGTGTGATTATTTAAACACAATGTCAAACTGGTAGTTATAACCTTCACTCACTTTGATAAATGAGACCCAGCTTATGTTTTTTTTTTTTTTTTTTTTTTTTCACCTTCATAAAAGTAAGATTGTGTTCATTTTTTTTTTTTGGATGAAGTGAAACGTCTTCCAGATTAACTCAAATCCTCCAGCCTTGGTTTAATTCAAAAATTCAAAATGACTGTAAACGACTGAAAAGCTTCGGTGTTAGGATTTGGAGGAGCAGGCCAAGTCTCCATCTCATGTCTCCTCCTCCTGGAGCGTCCCCCCTGTGTGCGATCCCCCTGCTCGAGGGGACAAATCTGGAGACTCCCTGCTGTTAAAGCTCGCTAATGCCAGTCCCTGATTCTTCGCCAGATGCTCCTCTCTTGGCACGGGATCTGAGGAAGTGTCTCGGCGCTCGGCCCGCGTGCGGAGAGGAGCTCCTCCGCTCTTCATCCGCCCGTCTCCTGTATGGCCGCTCGTCGTTGTCCTCCTCCTCCTCGCCGTTGTTCTGACCTTTCCCACACCGAGGCCTCCAGCCTGCGCCGCCACTTGGGGATTTTTCACTGCAAAAATAAGACATCTGTTACTGAGGATTAGCCCGTTTTTCTCCGAGCTCGCTTGTGTGCACTGGGTTCAGGCAGCAGGGCAGCCTTCAGACCGCTCATGCGCGATATTACAGCGCCGGCCGTGTGGCTGTAGCCGTCTCTCACTCTCTTTTCTTTCCTATTAGATCTCTCTCTCTGTCTCTCTGAGCAGGCAGACATTGTCTCTACAAATAAATAAATAAATAAATAAATAAATAAATAAATAAATGAATTTACATTTCATAGTAATAGTCTATCTATCTATCTATCTATCTATCTATCTACATACCTACCTGCCTGCCTGTCTGCCTGTCAGTTTGTCTGTCTGCCAGTTTCTATCTGTATTTCTCTCTTTCTGTCACTCTGTCTGTCTTCATGTCAGTTTCACTTTCTGTCTGTCTGTCAGTCGGTCTGTCTGAATGACTGTCTGTTACTTTGTCTGTTGGTGTCTTTTTCTGTCATTCTTTCTATCTGTCTGTCTGTCTATCTGTTGGTCTCTCTTTCTGTCATCATCTCTTTTGATTCCTCTGTCTTCACTCTCTTGATACGTCATTCTTTCTGTGAGTCTGCCTATCTGTCTATCCATTGGTCTATCTGTCTGTTTGACTGTCTATCTGTCTATTGGTATCTCACTGTCTCTGACTGTGTCTTTCATTCTGTTGATCTGTTAGTTTGTCTGTCTGCCTGTCTCTCTCTGTCTGTCTGTCTATAAACCTACTTCTCTATCAGCATGTCAGCTTGTACAGATAGATGGATATCCCAGCACAGTCCTACTGAACATATTCCTCCCTCCCTCCCTCCACAAATGTGGCGAGGTGAATGATGTAAGACATGTGGTGGACATTCCATGAGGTCATCAGGTCTGGGGGAATGGATGATGTGGCCACTCAGCGACTCAGAGGCTTAGCCGTGGTTTCTCTCTCTCTCTCTCTCTCTCTCTGTGTCTGTGTGTATGTGTGTGTGCGCATGTGTCTGTTAATGTGCTGATGTCACCCAACCCTGCCGAGCTTCTGTGTGCATCTGCGTGGAGCTTCTCAGGCTCTCCCTGTGGACCGACCCCTCCGCCACCTGGGAGCTTTTCTCCCGTAATCATCAGTAAATTACCTGAACATGGTGTCGGGTTACACATCGATCTGTGCAGCTAAACAAAAGCCCCGCTGCACTGCCCGTAAAACACACACCAGCCAACCTTCACTCCCTGTGCTAATGAGAGAGACAGAGAGTACGGTGGGAAACACTGTCTCAGGAGATACACTGACAGACAGACAGAGAAAAATAAGAAACTTACAGTGGATATAAAAAGTCTACACACCCCTGTTAAAATGGCAGGTTTTTGTGATGTAAAAAATGAAACCAAGATAAACCATTTCAGAACCTTTTCCACCCTCAATGTGAAATTACAACATATAAAAATTAAGTGAGAAACATTTTAGAGAAAAATAGGAAAAATAAAAAACTTACAATAACCTGGTTGCATAAGAGTGCACACCCCTAAATTAATACTTTTTGAAGCACCTTTTGGTTTTATTACACCACTCAATCTTTTTGGGTAAGAGTCTATCAGCGTGACACATCTTGACTTGGCAATGTTTTCTCACTCTTTCTTACAATTTTAGAATTGTAAGGGCATCTCCTGTGCACAGCCTGCTTCAGGTCACCCCACAGATTTTTACTTGGAGTCAGCTCTGGCTAGGCCATTCAAAAACATTGATCATCTTTTGGTGAAGCCATTCCTTTGTTGATTCGGATGTATGCTTTGGGTCATTGTTGTGCTGAAAGGTGAAATTCCTTTACATCTTCAGCTTATTAGAGACACCTGAAGGTTTTGCACTAAAACCGACTGGCATTTGTAGCTATTCATGATTCCCTCCACCTTGATAAAAGCCCCAGTTCTGACTGAAGAAAAGCAGCCCTAATGCATGATGCTGCCACCACCATGCTTCACCTTGGGTATGGTGTTCTTTTGCTGAGGTGCTTTTTTTTTTTTTTTTTTTCCCCCCTCCACCAAACATACCTTTTGGAATTGCTCTCATCAGACCATAATACATTTTGCAACACAGTTTGAGGTGATTTAGTTGAGCTTGGATGTTTTTTTTTGAGAAAGGGCTTCCGTCTAGCCACCCTACCCCATAGCCCAGACATGTCAAGAATATGAGAGATTGTTGTCACATGCAGAGAGTAATCAGTACTTGTCAGATATTCCTGCAGCTCCTTTAATGTTGGTCTCTTGGAAGCCTCCCTGTTAAATTTTTGTCTTGTGCTTTTTATAAATTTTGGAGGGATGTCCTGTTCTTGGTGATGTCACTGTGGTGCCCCATTTTCTCCATTTGTTGATGGCCTTCAATGTGGCCACAATGAAGATGTGAAGAAAATCCTACAGAAACAGCTGGTCTTTATTTGGGGTTAATCAGAATAATTTCATTGATGACAGCTGTATGATAATTACTTTTGAACATGAGATTGAATGTGATTGGATCAATCTGAACACAGCCACATCCCCAATTATAAACGGGTGTAAACACTTATGCAACCAGGCTGTTGTTTTTTATTTTTCCTTTTTTTCCCTGAAATGTTTTTTGTTTTTCAGTTTTTATATGTTATAATTTCACATTGAGGGTGGAAAAAGTTCTGTAATCATTTATCTTGTTTTCATTTTTTTACATCACAAAAACCTTCCATTTTAACAGAGGTGTGTAGACTTTTTAAGTCCACTGTAAATACATAAGCATTTATTGCATAGAGAGACAGATAGAGAGCGAGAGACAGACAAATAGGTAGACTGACAGATAGGTAGGTAGGTAGATAGATAGATAGATAGATAGATAGATAGGTAGATAGATAGATAGGTAGATAGATAGATACAGCTGGATAGAGATACAGACAGACAGTCAGGCAGATATAAGAAAAAAAAAGTCTACACACACCTGTTAAATATGTCAGATAAATCATGTCAGATTGTTTTTCCACCTTTAATGTGATATAGCAACCAAACAAATTCAAGTGAAAAATGTTTTTGGGGAAAAAACTTACAATTACCTGGAACACAAGAGTGCACACCCTTTTATAATGGGGCATGTGACTGTGCTCCGAATGAACCAATCACATTCAAACTCATCTTCAAAAGTAATTATCATACAGCTGTCATGATGCAGTATTTCTGATTAAACCCTAATAAAGAAGATCTTTTTCTGTAGTATCTTCATCTCTTCATGGTTTCATCCAGCTGCTGATGCCATGGTTCTCAAAGATCTTACAAAGCATGTATAGGATCGAATTGTTGAAAGGTATAGATTAGGAGAGGGGTACAAAAGAATTTCCAGAAGGCCATCATTAACAAGTGGAGAAAATGGGGCACCACAGTGACATTACCAAGAACAGGACGTCCCCCCAAAATTGATGATAGGATGAGAAGAAAACTTATTAGTGACTCTGCCAAAAGGCATATGGCAACATTAATGGAGCTGCAGGAATATCTGGCGAGTACTGGTCACTCCCTACATGTGACAACAATCTCTCGTTTTCTTCATGTCTGGGGTGGAGTGGATAGACGGAAGCCATTTCTTGCAAACAAAACAAAACAAAAAAATAAGCCTGCACAAATCACCCAAAACCATGTGGCAAAATGTGTTATGGTTTGATGAGACCAAGGTACAACTTTATGGGAGAACACCAAACCCACAGTGAAGCATGGTGGTGGCAGCATTATGCTATAGGGCTGCTTCTCTTCAGCTGGGACTGGCGCTTTAATCATAAACATAGAATGAATCTTGGTTAGTTTAAAATACCAATCTACTTTGGCACAAAACCTGCAGGCCTCTTTTAGACAGCTGAAATGAAGAATAATTTCACCTTCTAGCATGATAATTACTCAAAACACAAATCCAAGTCAACAAAGCAATGGCTTCAGAAAAAGATGATCAACAGTTTGGAATGGTCCAGTGAGAGCCCAGATCTAAATCCTATCAAAAACCTGTGGAGTGACTTGAAGAGGGATGTGCACAGGAGATCCCCTCACAGTTTGATGGATTTGGAGCGTTTTGCAATGAAGAGTGGAATAAAATTGCAAAATCAAGATGTATTAATTTGGTAGACTCTTACCCAAAAAGTTTGAGTGCTACATTAAAAGGAAATGGTGCTTTAACAAAGTATTAGTTAAGGGGTGTGCATACTTATGCAACCAGATTATTGTAAGTTTTCTTTCCCCCTAAAATGTTTCTATTTGCTTTTCACTTGAATTATGTTGGTTGCTATAACACATTAAAGGTGGAAAAAGATCTGATATGATTTATCTTGGTTTCATTCTTTTAACATCACAACAAACCTACATTTTTAACAGTGGTGTGTAGACTTTTTATATCCACTGTTAATAAACAGATACCATACGCAGACAGACAGACAGGCTTGCCATTATTGGAGTTTGAAATGTGAGGTATGAAGAGTAAGACAGAAACTTTATTTTGTCCTGTGCATCTTCAGCACTACGTGGCAGATCGTGTCGGATAACTCGCTCTGAGCGTAGTGTTTGAATGAGTAGAGCTTGTGCCTGTAAAAGGTCAGTCTCTGTGTAATTACACATGGGAGTGCAAATGGCTGTGCGCTGTTAATCGCCGTGGCCTTTGGCGCGGTGAAAACAGTCCGAAACCCGAGTGCAGGTTCATCGCCGGGATCTGATTCCTCAGAGATGTAGCACAACGTTTGCACTAACTCAGGATTATGTACCATAGTAACACCAGGCAGCATACGGGGCAGGCTTTACAGCCCATCTTCACACACTCCGCTTCACCCACACATGCATACACACAAACACATGAGATGATCATAATATCAGTATTGTCTCATAGAGACCAGGACTGCAGGATCATTTGGAAGCCTTAGAACTGCTTAGTTTTGGGGTAAACGTGCTAACAAATCACTGGAGAATAGAATTTGACTGGGCATTTGGGGCTGTCTGTGCACTGATCAAAATCTCTGTGCATCATGGGCATAATATAAAATTCTTTTTGTTGCAGCTGTATGGAGTTATTTACCCATAATGCAATGATGGGACTATCGTTTTATGAATCTTCAAAACAAGAATTAGATTTGCAAGTTTGTACAGTCATTACAAGTAATTGTACTTGTAACTTGTACTGCAAATTTTAATTTACAGATATGTGTTTATATGTTCTTGCTGTGATTACAATTCATAACTAGGCATTTAGAATTCAAACTTATATTTCTATATTTATATATAAAGCTTGAAATAAAATAGAGTCCACATAACTAAACACAGATGAAGTTTCATTTTCTAGCTGATTCAACTTTATTTAAAAAAAAAGAAATCACACTATAGAGTTAAATGGTAGAGCATGAAGTGCACGATAGACCGCACTGACTGATGTTATAACCGCCTCTGTGATTTATAATGCCCAAGAAAGAGGCTGTGGAAGCCGGACATTTTAGCCCAACTTTGGAGCTCTATTTTCATCTAAAATGGACAGCTCGGGCATCGCTCCGGAGCTCATTATGTTTCAACTTATCATTTTCCAAAGTTCCCAGGTCATAGACTTTGTTTATCCAATCATTCAAATTTTTGGAGAACCCGACCATGAGAGCCAGGCTCCTGTGGCTGACCTCGGTCTGCTCTCCAGGGTTTGCCCTGACACCTCACCGTCACTGTAAACAAATACTTATGGATCAGTACTCAGCAGTAGCTACCATTTACTAGTGCTAGTTTGAAGCTGTTATAACACACAGAGGCAAAATAATGTGTAGTGTGTACTCTACCATCTATCAGGTCTACACATATTGGCATTGGTTATTGTTTCCTGTTTTGGACGCCATATTGGTAACACCATGATGGAAAGAAAACTGTATGTATCTGACTCCTGTAATTGTGTATATATACAATACAATAAATTGCAAAAGACAAAACACGTGGACCACACTTTCCTCTGATAAAAGTGTTTCTGTCTAGTGAAAATGCTTGTATTTTGCTTTCTTTTCTAATATAATGCAGTTTTCATGACAAATTATATTATTGACAACTTGAGTGAAAAGTAGACTCTTTGAAATATTTCAGAGTTTCTTAGTATTTGGTACACCCCCTATTTGCTTTAATGACAGTGTGCACTCGAGCTGGCATGGACTCCACAAGTTTGTGCAAAACCTTATGATCCATTTTAGCTCAAATCCACTGGACTGGTGTCTGAACACGTACTTCAGTAGAAAAGATTGTACATGAGGAAAATCTGACCTTTTGTACAAAGCAGTTAACATGCTCAATATCACACATTTGCTTACATTTAAATAAGGACCTAGAAATAGTGCAGAATCTTGAACATCAAATATTCAAGATATTGAACATTTACTTTCTTTGTTTTAAATATTTAAATGTTCTAAATCAACTATGTGTAGTATATTTTATTTTGTTTATTTTGTATAATGTTATTTTTTAAATTTGTTTGTTTGTTTGATTGTTATAGATGGCGCTATTCTTATAGATGATGATGGGAGACCAAATACCTAAAAATATTTGACTGTAATTTCATATCTAAGCACTTGGAAAATTTTACAATAAACATTTGTAAAATTTTTAGCTGTAAAATTAAAACCATACTACAGGTCCATTGTGCTCAACTGGCACTTCTACGTTTACCTTAAATGGGCAACTCAACCGGCCAGGAGAACTCCTAATCTAAAGAGTGAATTTGAAAAACATCAATGAAATCTTGTTGCGTATGATCCATTTAGTATAAATTAACATAAAAATCATTTTTCACACAAGTATTTCATTGTGTGCACCTGTTAATGGGTAAGCAAACTCAGACACAAGCACATTACATTTACGGCATTTGGCAGACACCCTTATCCAGGGCGACTTACATTTATCTCATTTACGCAACTGAGCAGTTAAGGGCCTTGCTCAAGGGCCCAGCAGCAGCAGCTTGGCAGTGCTAGGGATTGAATTTATGACTTTCCGATCAGTAGTCCAACGTCTTAACCACTGAGCTGCCACTGCCCTTAACTTCTTTAAACAAGGATGATGTTTCATGTCCTGTTTATTAGAGAAAATATTGTTCAAAGTGAAAAGGATCACTACATCTTCAGTGGTTGTGGACAAAAATGAGTTGATCTTTAAAATCTTTTAAACGCCATTGTCTGTCCTGGTGTAATAGAACATCAACAGTGTAACTATTTTAGATTTGCTCATCATGGTATGCAGGAACACAATATTTTAAAACATATGGTGTGTAGAGAGGAGAGCTGATCATGAATCCATCTCCCTCGACCAGTAGCTTTTGAACCAGATCTACACACACACACACACACACACACACACACACACACACACGACTCCACTGCCCCAGCAGAGTAGGCCCCATGTCTCAATCCACTTACCCACTCCTGCTAATAATAATAATACTGATTATAGTGATGATGGTAATAATAATGTAGCACATTTAATACAGGCAGCTCACACTGCTTTACGATATCTGCATTAAAAAACACTTTATTACTAGTTTGTGCTTCAACAGGTAAACAAATACACACATTGTTCTCTTGGCCCAAATGTAGTCTATCTGCAGGTCTTCAGACACTTGCTTCAAACAACATGGCAAACTACATATTCTCAGTTTTAAGCAAATAAAATTGCAAAATAGAAGAGCGAGTCCGTATCTACCAGCGTAGTTCTGTCCTCATATTTAGGGAGGCGGGGTCACAAAATGGCTGCCCATATAACGTTCCAGCACTCAGCTAGACAGTGAGGTTTTATTCATGTTTATTGATGACAAGAGAGTCAGACAGTGTCCTAAACCACATCAGCAAGTCTGTGTGACATCAGAAGAACTGGAGGCAGATGTTTGTGGAAATTTTGGGCGAGACAGACTTCTATTACTTACTCCATTAGCCTCATAGCTATATTTTTAAAAAAGCAAACATCAGACACCAAAAATGCTTTGCTAATTGAATTAAAAAAAAATTTTTTTTCAGATCTTTCCCTTAGCACTCAATTTGGAACACAGCCCATCACTTTCAGAGATGTATAAAGATGCCAAGCCGTTAAGGGTCCTTAGAACCCAATAAAATCAATTCTATATGAAACGATTGTAAATGCTTGTCCTCTATTCAGCCTCTGTTTGAACAGTGACCCTGTACCACAGACCCTGCGATGTCAGGAGGTTGGATGATGAGAGGGCAGCTTGTTAGTAGGTTGATGGTAGGAACTTTCAGAGGGGATTAAGTAGGAGTGTATGGGTGGGAGTGTGTGTGTGTGTGTGTGTGTGTGTGTGTGTGTGTGTGTGTGTGTGTGTGTTTTTGTGTGTGTGTGTGTGTGTGTGTGTGTTTTTGTGTGCGCGCATGTGTGTGTTTGAGATTCCATCGATTCCATACACTCCAGGAAGAAAGACCTTCCTGCTAATGATGAGCTACTAATATACACTGAGAGAAAGAGAGAGAGAGAGAGAGAAAGATGGGAAAAGAGGAGATGAGTGATATTTGTCTTGATAAAAAGAGTGGACAGAAAAACAGTTATAACAGAGCGAGAGCGTGTGTATGTGAGCATGTGAGCATGCCTATTGTTTGTGTGTGTGTGTGTGTGTGTGTGTGTACAAGCCCAAAGGGTGTCTTTATTCATGACTTCCCCACGAATCCTGGCAGAGGTTCAAGCGCCGTGAACAACAGCGGCAGTCGTGACCTTTCCACTCCAAGTGGGGTGAACTTGCACCGTGTCTGAGCACAAAAGCTCCATTCAGCAGGAAGGATGATCATTATGGAGCTCTGAGCTGTTACACACACACACACACACACACACACACACACACACACACACACACTAACAGATGTGAGCTCTTCTACACTGGAGAAGCACAGAGCTTTTAAATCAATACCCATGGGGATCACATTTACGCTACCACTCATTCATTCTCTCTTTCTCACCCTCACTCTGTCTCTCGCTCTCTCCTTCCCTCTCACTTGCTCCCTCTGTCTCAGTAGATTTCCATCTCTGAATTCCCGCTCGGTGCTGTTTATCAGTAAACAACACACTTAAGAACAAGCAGAGAATGATGGAGAAGAAAAGAAGAAACAATGTAGTAGATGCTGAAGAAAAAGAAGATGAAGAGGAAGTAAATGGGGAAGTTAGTGGGAATTATTAGAATGAAAAAAATATGAAGAACACGAAGAAGAAGGAGCAGAAAGGGAGGGTGAAAAAGACGAGGAAGATGATCATCTATTTTCACATGTTTAGTGGTCACTTGACATCTCACTTTATGGATTTCATGCACAGAATTTCGAAAATCTGTAGTTTTTTGGCATATGTGAACTGTTTGCTAGCTCGCAATCGATCCACCATCCCTCAACTCTCTGGATTATACCACTTGTCCCCACCGCAAAATATATACAGTCAGAGAAAACTACAGCTCACTGTATATTGCAGTTATTTTTACATATTCCATGTATTATGATTTATGAGGATATTATAATCCACAGTCATTTAAAACTCTGTCCCTGCGTTCTTCATTGTTTTTACATGCCCTGGTTCAGAACTACGCACCCGCTTAGTGTGCTGCTCCTCAGTGATGAAATGAAAAACTTACCTCTCCAGTTGGATCAGCGTCACGTCTCCATTCCTTAGTGCTTCAGACAATATCTAGGGTTGTTGTTTTTCTCGCCACTTACTTATGCTTTGATTGTCTTTTGGATTACTTCTTGGTTTCTTGAACTTGTTAATGCATTCAGGTTCGAATTCATGCCTCGTTTTTTATCCACTAGACCGCTCTATCTCTCTTACACTCCAGCACTGTGTATTATGTAGAGGCCGTTAGTGTTGTCTCATGTGGCTGTGGCCTGTCCAGCTTTTTTTTAAAGTTCCAATAAAAAAATAAAAAAATCATTGTGTTACACTGGTTTAAATAACCGATGAGAGTTCAGGTATGCTCTATTTTTGCACCAAACACCACTATCCCAGGTCATAGGATTTGTCCAAGGGATCAGTCATCAGTCATTACTGTGGTCAGTCATTTTGGTATCATGCTATACAAAGTCTTAACTAATTTGTATAATTCAAGGAAAAAACAATTAATAGGTTGTTTGTTACTGTAAAATTTGCACAGGAAATAAATAGTGACCTGCTTTTATCGCTAGTGTCATTATTATTATTAGTGTAACTAGTGTTTTTATTAATATTATATTGGCGGTTTGAACACAGGGTCAGACTGAATACTGGGCTCTCTCTCTCTCCTCTCTCCTCTCTCTCTGTCCTCTTGTTGCAGGTTTTAAGCATCGTCCCAAGTCACTGAAGGTCTTTGTGAACCCGATAAGCCACAAGAAGGAAGCGAACCAAATCTACCAGGACCGGGTAGCTCCACTGTTCAAGCTTGCTGATATACAGACTGATGTCACTGGTATGACACACACACACACACACACACACACACACACACACACACACACACACACACACACACACACACACACACACACACACTTGATGAAAATTGAAAATGTGTTAATTGTTTGAAGGTAAAGGAAAATAATCAACACCATTACCACCCTAGAAGTGTCCAGAAGTGTTTTATTCCTCTTATCCTATACTACTATTATTGTACCTTTTTTTTCCCATTTATTATTACATTTAATGTTGCGGAACATCTACAAAACAAATTAGTTCCTGTTATCGATTTCATAATAACTATATTAAAAAAAGTGGTTCCCTCATTAGCGTCTTGTAATATAACTGAGAAACTACAAAACACAAGGTTCTCTGTCCTGAAGGTGTCCGGCACAGTGGCAAACTTAAAGGAACAGCTTTACATCAAAGCGCGCACACGGACTGAAGTTTAAACAGTCTCTCTCACCAGAGCAATGAAGCTACATGTTTCAGAATTAAATAACAATTTTATTAGACTTAAATCATGTGGTGCTGCTGCCATACAAGCTTCTGTGAAGAAGTTGTTACTGTCTCACACAGAGAGAACTGTAGCACTGAAGGACATCAATATCAGAAAGTAACACAAAGTAAAGTCTATTATGATGGCAGTTATGTCACTTGGCTATTTATACAGTTTTTCCACCTCATAATGGAATAATATGAAATATAACAAACTTTTTGTATGTTGGTTAACTTTCTAGTCCTCCCTCACTTCAAGAGGCTTCTGTTATATTATTGTTGCTATGGTTACATCTTGGGAGCATTCTCTCGCTCTGTTCTTGTCACTTTTATTTAAAATGCACAGTTCCACGCACTGTAGCCTGTAAATTATTATAGCCGCTTTATTCATTTTTATCTTGGTGTAATGGCAAACAAGCAAAGTTGACCGTGAAGCATGAATAGATGCCTAGCCTAAATCATTATTTCTCATTTTCACGGTTATATCATATCAGGAACGTTTACTTAAAATTATGGTCACATTTTTGGACCAGATCTTCACTGTAATCTAATAACAGACTGCCAGCCAATCAAAAATGGTATTTTCCATGGCCATGGTATAAACATAAGTAATAGATCAGCTCATGCCCACTATACATGTATTTCACATATAAATGATAGTAACAGTAATACACAATATTGTAATTTGTGTTTATTGAGGCGACTGATTGTAAAGCAGCAAGTTTCGGTCCAGCACATATGGACCTCCATGTCCTGTGGTTGCAGGATGACATCATGGTGTTTAGGGGATTGTGCCCCCTTAGGGTATTACTGGTGACTGAGGTACACTAATGTCTGCCCTCAGGCCAATGTTCTACCACATTGTTCACTCTTCAGTGCGCGCGCACACACGCACACACACACACGCACACACACACACAATGTCCTGTTCCATTAGCAATGTCTTGGGGCAAATCAATATGTTAGGTGTAAGAATGCCACAGCTGAATGTTGATTCATAAACCGAGGTTGTGCCTTAAAAATAAATAAATAAATAAATAAATAAGCGCATTATTAAAATATGAACCAGAAGATGAGGAGAGTGCTTTGGAGAAAAGGACAGATGAGGAAGTGAATTTCCTGAAAGACATTAAGACCTGCATTAGAGAGAGGAAGGTGATTAACCTTACACTGTAACCTTTTCATAGACATATGATAAAACATGCGTCACTTTATTGCAGTTTATTGTTACTTTTGTGTTTTTTAGGCCTATATAAAGCACTGACTGAGACCAGCGACATGTTAAGTGTGGACTTAAAAACACTGAGTAAACTGAAGAGACAGGCAGTTTAATGCAAGAAAAGGAACACTTCAGCCAAAAAACCAAATGCTTACAGTTTTACCTCTTTACCCTAATATGAGTCAAACAGCCGTGCTTGGTGCCCAATGTTTGCTTCATTAATTTTGGACTAATGTACTTTTGTACTAGCAAGTAATGGATGTCATGTCACATTACCAGAAACCTTTGTTAAATTCCTACTTTTTTTTTTGGGGTAAATGGTAATGGTCTTTTGGTAAATGACGTGGCTTGAAATGTGATTCTTTAGTTAGAAGACTTGATGGTAAAGTAGTCAACAGGTATGTGCAGACTGAACCAAACATAACTGTATGTGAGCCAAGTGAATTCAACCAAACCTAACCTAACTGAATTTAATTAACCTAATCCAGGACAATTAAACCTAACCTAAACTTACCTAACTAAATAGAACTGAGTGGAACCTAACCAGACCTAACATAAATGAACTCAGCAAAACCTCACCTCACCGAACCGAACAGAACAGAACTGAAACAAACTTAAGAAAAGTAAATTAACCTAACCTAACTTAACTTAACCTAACTTATACAAACCCATGCCAGCTCAGCCAGACAAAACCAAACATCACCTTATCAAGTTCCCTACATAAACATCAACCTAACCTAACAAATCTAACCTAACTAAATAGCCCTAATGTACCTAACCTTACCTAGGTGAACTTGCCCATGCTGTAGATACTAAACCTGTAATAAACTATACATACTCCATACTGAATAAACCTGGGCAGCTGGAGCACATCTGTTTAATTTGTATTGCAGTAGAATTTATTTATATCCAGTTGTTAATTAAAAAAAAAAAAAGTGAAATATGAATGTGTTAAATAAATTGTGTGGAATGTGATTGTGTGTTCATGTCTGTCTGTCGGCCTGCATGGCTAGGTTTGTGTGATAGCAACTTATTTTCTATATATATATGTATGTGTGTGTGTGTGTGTGTGTGTGTGTGTGTATGTGTGTGTGTGTGTATGTGTGTGTGTATGTGTGTGTATGTGTATGTGTGTGTGTGTGTGTGTGTGTGTGTGCGCACTCGTAATGAACGCAAAAATTGTGTGTGTGTGTGTGTGTGTGTGTGTGTGTGTGAAGTGGGATTCTCACACTCATAATAACGGAGAAGTGTGTGTCCTCAGTCAGTAACCTGACCCAGGGGGCGGAGCTAAACCCATCTGTTCAAATCCAGTGCAGGACTGCCCACTCTTCCCATTCAGCTCTGCCATACACACATACAGTCTCATACACACTCATACACAAGGAGATCTATTAATCATAGGAACGTTATCACACACAAATCAGTCATACACAGAAACACACTCAATCCTCCTTCTGTACACACAAACGGACAGACACACCCACACACACTCTACAGGGAGCACTGTTGCACTGTTCCCTGTAGGGCTTGGGAATCAGCTGTGTTGCATTGTGGGATTGATCTGTCATACTTGTCAGCCCAGGCTCACATTATGTTCACATCATCTTCTCCATATGAACATTTGATATAAACGGTGTATTTTGGTCAACAGAGCACAACATGCCGAGGAAGAGCTTTATTTTATGTGGATAAACCTTTCAAGGATGCAAATGTGACATAGAAAACATCGTTCTAATTTAAGATGTTGATCCTTGAGAAATATCCAGGTTGGTGTTGTATTGGGCATATAGTTCACTATGTAATGTATACAATGCCAGTGGATGTTTTTCACACTTACTTCTATGTTTATGAATGCAGTAGTGTTTCTTCTTCAAGCTTCTGGTAAGATAGTGAATAATGTCAGTGAATACAGCTCACAATTACTGCAGTGTCCCTAAATGCACAAATAATTCAAGCAAACATTCGTACTTGAGCCTTCACTCATTTTCTACCAATGCTCTTGTGAGAAAGAAATGGATTTGTGCTATTCGCAAGGATAAGGGGGCTGAGTATTTTAAGATTTTTAAGATGTAGCACATACATCGGTGTGTCTGTGTGTGTGTGTGGAAAACCACTGGCAGGGAACACCTAAAAGTATGCGGCTATGAACTCTTGATTTGAATGGACAGATACAATAAAATAATATATAGATATTATTATAATATAATAATACATACAATTACATAATATAATATAAAGTGTTCAAAATGTTCAAAATAGTGTTGGAAAAAGTGACCATTTTCATCACTACAGTTGGGGTCATACGTTTACATACACCTTGCAAAATCAGCAAAATGTTAATAATTTAAAAAAAATTAAGAGGGATCATACAAATTGCATTTTGTTTTTTTATTTAGTACTACCCTGAATAAGCACAGCAGATGAATTTCACACAGCAGATATTTACATATAGTCCACAAGACACAATAATAACTGAATTTACACAAATGAACCAGTTCAAAAGTTTACATACGCTCGATTCTCAATACCGTGTGTGTTACCTGGATGATCAACAACCGTTATGTTGTGTAATAGTTGTTCATGAGTCCCTTGTTTGTCACCCTTGTCATTATCACAGTCAGTGAGACTTATTGGTACTTTCTGATTTTTACTCATCTAATTATTTGGATGACTACTTTCACTTGCATCATTATTCTTTTAATAATATATATATTTATATATGCACAGTTTTATAGGAACCTATTCAACCTTGCTCTGACAAGGTCAATACTGTCATGTACTCTAATCATTATGAGAATGTTTAGTCCTCAGAAACAGCTAAATCTCTCTCTCTCTCTCTCACTCACTCACACAGCAGGCAGTCTTTCCTACAGAGCAGTCTGGGCTCTAATGGATATGGCTGTGTGATCGCAGAAGTCATTGGAGCAGTAATTCGGCTCGGTGATGGTTTGGCTCCGGGGGGGGGGCAGCGACTGTAGCACGATCTCCCACCATTAAAAGACACTTTAGCATAATCGAAATTAAAGATCTCATTCTGCAGGGCATTGCTTTGCGCAATTGCGATGGAATTAGCCTCGAACGTTATTGAGAGAAATGTGCAGGAGGAAGTCTGAGATGGCAGGCGCTCATACTTGTGTTTAACGTTAATCTTTTATGTCTTGGAAAGCCATGTTCCCATGCTGTATATGCTCATTTGGAAGTTTGACATTAATGTGTAAGTACTTTAAAGACTATTACTGTTACAGGTGCGGAACTTTGCGAATTATTTTTTATTTGGTAAACTTAGCATTCTAACAGACAGTTTAATCAAAATTTCAGTCAAAATGGTTAATTAGACGTGCAGAGCAATGACTGATAAGCCTCTGTGTAGGTCATAATTCAGGAAGTCAGTCTACCTGAGCTGCAGTTCTGTTTGACCAAGTCCAGCAGGAGACAGACAAACGCTTCAGGGGTCATTTGTCCTTCATTTTGATTTGCAGTTACTCCCCCTGTAGGTCACTTTGGAAAACTGCTCTCACCCACTGAGCACCTCGTCTCTTCAGTGTTGCCATGAAAATGCCGGCAAAATATTTGAGATTTTGAAGGATATCTACGCTGAACCTTCATAACATGTTCATAAGCACTGCATAAATATACAATAAAGCATTCCTGTAGTATTTTTATAAGGTTTATGCCAAAATTTGTGAAATAACAAAAGAAGTATATTGCTTTGCCTTTTCATGACAGCGAGAAGAATCCCAGTTTTCATTATGTGGCTACAGGATTAATTAATTTTTTTTTTTACATCATCATGGAAGTCTTTACCAGAAGTAAAGTATTAAGGAATCATCAAGTGGTTGTCTTATGTTTTGGGAGGTGTATCGACTGGATCAAATTTTATATTCAGAGCATGAACTTGAACACTCTTCAGCATTTAAAACTATTTCGAGGCCCCGTTCCAGTACTTCACTTATTTACGAAGCCGATATGCCAGCCAGGTTAATTATATTAATGCCCCAAAATTAAAGTGGTAATGAAATTTATAACACTGAGCAAAGTAATAAGTTGCAAGATAATAAAAAAAATTATAGTAACAATAATAATAATAACAGATTTGATCACATTTCTCTCTTTCTTATAACAGTCACTAAAAGCTCATTTTCACACACACACATACAATATTATATATATATATATATCAGAATTCTCAAAGGCATTTGTACAATACGCAGTATGCATCATGATTTATAGGGTTGCCCACAAACTGTCAGCAATACAGTAGTGTTGCATTTAAAACACTGTACTAAATAATAGTAAATTATATATAATTAATTACTAATAATAAACTTATTAATGCTACATTTATTTCTGTTTTTGTGTATTTCTTTTATTTAAATAGCTAAAAGAAATATTTAACACTGAAAAAGAGAAATCGTTTTATTTTTAATTAAGTGCAAAATGTTTACATCAGGTGCTTCCATTCAGTTTGTAATTATTTAAAAGAAAAACAATTAAGCCATTTTTAAAACAAATTATGCAAAAAGATATCATGATATCCACTATATCTCAGAAAGGTATCCTTCAAATGAAGTGTTACCAGATTGGATTTATTAATTTTGGAATAATATAAAACACCAAATCTGTTTGTCGGGTTTAGTTTTACGATAAAATTGTCATATGTATTTTACTGTAATATAACAAAATTATAATTATAACTGGCTCAGCCATAATGTACACTATATGACCAAAAATGTGTAGACACCTGACCATCAGACCCATATGTGCTTGCTGAACATCCCATTCCAGATTTAGTCCCCTCATTGCTGTTATAATAAGCTCTACTCAGTGTGCTTCACTGGTGGGTTTTGCATTGAAAAAAAAAATACACTATATGGCCAAAAGTTTGTGGACGCCTGACCGTCACCATATTAAGTTCCCCTTTGCTGTTATAATAACCTCCACTCTCCTGCGAAGGCTTTCCACTAGATTTTGGAGCGTGGCTGTGGGGATTTGTGTTCATTTAGCCACAAGAGCATTAGCGAGGTCAGGCACTGATGATGTGTGAGGAGGTCTGGGGTGCAGTCGGTGTTCCAGTTCATCCAAAGGTGTTCAGTGGGGTTGAGGTCAGGACTCTGTGCAGGACACTCAAGTTCTTCCACTCCAACCTTAACACACCATGTCTTCATGGAGCTCGCTTTGTGCACAGGGGCATCATCATGCTGGAACAGGTTTGGGCCTCTTAGTTCCAGTGAAGGAAAACTGTAACTCTAAAGCATACAAATTCCAACTTTGTGGCAAGAGTTTCTGGAAGAACCACATATGAGTGTGATGGTCAGGTGTCTACATACTTTTATATTGTGCATATAGTATTAGGGCAGGTAAGGTGTGAAAAATGTTTTAGTTTGTTAATGTACACTAAACCAAAATAAATAAGGAAGTTAGCAAGTGGAATAAATTGGAAAGAATGATTATATCAGTATCATACTGTATGTATGTATGTATGTATGTATGTATGTATGTATGTATATTTATACCATAGCCACAGTAAATACTTGTTTCTGCGTTAGCCCTGAACCACAAACTGCAAATTTCTTTTTGAAGTTTTATGTCATTATTTTGACTTGGTGAATCATTATTTCAAGATATTATCTTATTTTTGACATCGTAACTTGTTATTAAGACATAGTAACTTCTTATTGTGGCTCACTAATGTGTTGTTCTGACTTACTAACTCTACCTCAGTTGCTCATTATTACGACTTACAAACTTGTTACGACTTACTAATTCATTATTTCAGCTTGATAGCTTGCTATTTTTACTTACTAACTGGTTATTTCAAATTAGACACTCGTTATTGCAAATTACTAACTAATTAGAAATTAAGTAACTTGGTAACTCATACTATTTGTACTTAGATCTAATCTCATTATTTGACTTTTTGACAAGTTAGATGAGATAAGTAATGGGAAGAAGTAATGAGTTTCTATGTCAAAATAATGAGTTACAATATGAAAATGAGTTACTAAGTTTAAATAATAGGATAATATCTTGTAATGAGTTAGTAAATTAAAATAATGAGTTTGAAAGTCAAAATAACAAAGTTCATATTTCCAAATAACCTTACTAAGTCCAAAAAAAAAGAGTTACTAAGTCAGAATGAGTAAGTCAAAGCACTGAGTTACCAAGTGAAAATTACAAAATATTAAGTTAAATAATATTAAATTAAATATTAAATAATGAGATACAGAATTACAACATAACGGTTCAGTCCATATGTTTCTGACTGACTGGCAGGCATGCATTCATTTTAAAACTCCAAGATATAACCTTAACACCAATGATATAATAGTAGCTATGCTATGCTATCTTAATATACTTCAGTTATAAGAAAACAAATATGTGTAAATCCTCTGTTTAACTCTGGTGAAAAGGCATGCTGTATGTTAAAGCATCTCAAAATCTTAAAACAAGAGACTCAGTATTGCTTTGTGCTATTTCATTATTTTCTGATATTGGGACATTTGTTGGAGGTTATCTTACTTACCTGCTCGGTATATCAGATTCCCAATGATGGTAGACAGGAAAAATTAGGAGAAGCTAGAGAAATATCAGGGATTGATACAGGAGCTAGAATGTGGATTGTTAAAACCAATGTAGTCCTTTTGGTAATAGGAGCGTTTGAGGTTGTGGCCCAAAAGAGGTATAGATGGATAGAGACAAACAATAGAATGTAGATTATATCATTGTTATTGTAGATCATTCTGTATGTGTGTTTATACACATTGCTGGAGCCAGGGAGACGTACACATGGCAGGATTACTCTCCACATTCTCACCCAAACCCCATCCATCTGTGAGTGTAAGATCTGCAGGGTGGTGAGCTTCATGACACGTGGGCACAGCTGCCATTTAGTCCGTGGCAGAGGTGCCCCAGAAAAATGCAAAATAACACTAAGTGGGGCACGAGTAGAGAGAGCGGAGAGCATGAGGTGCCATCTGCAAGGGTGCTTTCCCGTTTTCCCAGCATTCATTGGTGTTTTCCTGGGCACCTCTACCACATCCGGACTCCCCATGTTATTATTACAGTTATTGATTCTATATATAAACAGTTAAAACCCTTTAGAGAACACATCTAATGTCTCAGATGTATACGAGCATTCATGCAATCATCAAATCAGCCAAGAATGTGGCAGCAGCACAGTGCATAAAATCATGCACATACAAGTCAAGAGCTTCCGTTAATGTTATTCAGAATGTGGTAAAATGTGATCTCGGTGACTTTTGACCGTGGCATGGTTGTTGATGCCAAATGGGCTGGTTTGAGTATTTCAGAAACTGCTGCTCTCCTGGGATTTTCACACACAACAGCCGTACACCGTTGACATCAAATGGTGCAAGAAATAAAAAAAACATCCACTTCTCTGGCCTGAAATGGCTTGTCGATGAGAGAGGTCAGAGGAGAATGGTCAGACTGCTTCTAGCTGACAGGAAGGCTTCCGTGAATCAAATAATCACTCTTTACAACCATGCTGAGCAGAAAAGCATCTCAGAATGCATCTTGAGCCAGATGGGCTACAACAGCAGGAGACCACATCTGGTTCCACTCCTGTCAGCTAAAAAAATAGTCATCTGAGGCTTATATATCATATCATACCTTAAACACTATAGTTTCTCTATCCTCCTGGACCGCTGCCGTGATCCCTTGACCTGATTTTGTGTTCCAGCGATGTTTATGCAGAAATATGTTTGCGTGGGCAGCGTCTGAGCTGACCTCGTTTTCACACGCCGCGAACACAAGAAGGCTGTTCGTTTTGTACCACATCTCTTTCTCTTGATTAAAAATGCAAACAGCATGCGGATATAAATTCTGCTTTACAGCCAGGACCATATGCTTGGCTCGAGCTGCATGCCAAAGCTTGAATAAGGCTTCTGAAGGCCATTTTCATTGCTCTGCCTTATTTATTCCTTTATTTGCTTATTTATTTACTTGTTAACTCATCCTATTCCCTCCACAGTCACTGAGAGTAAAGGCCATGCTCTGTCCATCCTGAAGGAGTGCAGCCTGGATGAGTATGATGGGTATGTGGTTTCCCAGTCTTCTCTTCTCTTCTCTTCTCTTCTCTTCTCTTCTCTTCTCTTCTCTTCTCTTCTCTTCTCTTCTCTTCTCTTCTCTTCTCTTCAGTGCTCTTTTCTCTTTCTTTCCCCCTCTTTTTAATCTCTCTCTCTCTCTCTCTCTCTCTCTCTCTCTCTCTCTGTTAATGTCAGCATCGTGTGTGAACCAGATGATGGAGATAATATTGCACTAGCCTGCCCCTCCGGAGGTAACATTTAGCCCTCATAAATAAAGTGGGGTTAAAGAAAGAGACAAAGAGAGAGGGTCATCCAGAGAGATAATACTCTCATCAGAGCCGTGGGATGTAGGTCTCTCTTTCTCTCTCTCACTCTCCATTAGGGTGGGCCGCTGTGGGGCTGCTCAGGCAGGTGGATCTTTAATTACCTGCACTAGAAGGAGTGATGGAGCACGGTGTTTCTGGATAACACAATCTCACACACACAAAAGCACACACCACACTCTTAGTGCCTCTAAACTAGTGTATTGGCATGCACTTTCCCCAACAGGACTAATAAAGGACCTGTCTGTCTGTCGGTCTATACCCCAATCTATGATCATCCATTAGAGTCCCATCGCCTGGCCTCGGGGTTGCGTGTGTGTGGTTAAGGGTGGGGGGAGTGTTAAGTCTGGTGCCACGCTTTTTGATTAAAATCGCAGCATGCGGTATGGTTGTGAGACAAAAGGGACAAGGACAAGCTGGGTGTACTTTAATGGATGTACAGAAATAACTTAAAATAGAGGAATATTTGGTCATTTCATGGGGCAGCTGGAGAGCATTGGGATATACGCATTTCTATGCATCTGTTTGCACTTCAGTAACTCAAGACAAAATGTGTGAAAGGCCATAAGGGTTTTGGATTGATGGCATCATGGGTGCATGCGGATAGTGGTATTTAGACCCTTCCATACTGATCAAACACACTAGTTTACATCATGAAATACACCAACATTCTCCACTAAACAACATCATTCTTCATCAGCCACCACCATTCTCCAACATTGTTCATCAAATACCAATATTCTTCAAAATTCAACAGCCGATATTCAATATTCAACCTAAACAAAAAGCTAAAAAAAAGAAAATATTTTCCATATTTACAATAACATTCACCATGATCTTCTATTAAACACTTAACAGCCAAATTAATCAAACACACTCATTTTCACCAGAAACCTTTTCCACTAAACAATGGCTCTGCTAAACAATGACACAAGTATTCTCCATCAAACACCAACATTCAGCATACAAACCAAAGCCAGCAAATATTCTCTCAATTTCACAAACATAAATAACTCACCAATGCTTGATTTGTTAAACACCAGTATTCACATTACTTTCAAGCAACAAACTTTCAAACAACACCAAAATCCTCCATCAAACACCAACATTCTCTACAAACGCCAAGATTCTCCATCAAACACACCAACAATTCTCCATTAAACACCAACATCAATTTTTATCATCATACACCAACACTAACATTATCTATCAAAAACCAACATTCTCCATCACACACCAACACTAACATTCTCTAATGTCTACTAATATTTAACATCAAACATCAGCAAGCAATTCCATCTACCAGCATTCTTTATCAACACCATAAATCATCAACAGCACCAGCATGCCAATATCAGGGTTTTCCCTTGGTTTTCAGAGGGCTTAGGTGCTGTCTGGGTCCTGGGGGGTGGTGGATTATTTTTTTTTTGACCATTAACCTTTAAATAAAGTTTAAACAATATTATATATATTCACGAATAAGTAATAAATACTTTGCAAGTTGTGAAAATATGCTACAACTTATTGTACAAAAAAGAAATATGCAAATTTTGAAGGCAGGAAAGGCAACTCGCACTACATGACTAGAGGAGGACTTGCATCACTGTCTGCGACTGGTTCTCAGACTAAAGTGCAGGAACGGGGAGAAAACTATTTCTGTCAGGGACAGTTGTGGGAAATGCCGAACAACCCGCAAGTGTTGGGAGCAGAAGCTACCTAAGTCTGTGTCTTTTTTGAAGTGGTCAGCATCTGTTTTACATAATAATCCTATGGAGTGGACTGTGTTTTCAAAAACACCCCGAGCTTCTTTTGGGACACTCTCAACTGCATTTTGGAACAGTGTTTTTTTTAATATATATATAAATGAAAAAGTGCTCTGACCAGTGGTTTTCATCAGAAAAAGATGTTACGTGTGAAGCCTAACTTTTTTTTAGCTACCAAGCTATGTCAGATACTAACGTTAGCTCAGTCGAGGTATCTTTATGTAATGTCAACTAACTAGCTCTGCTGGCTAACGTAACTTAATTCAGTACATGAATATCTATGTAAGTTGAGCTAGGTTAGCAATTTCTTTCTTTTCTTTGTTGTAAAATAGGCTACATTAGTTATATCTTTTCTCTATCTGCTATTGCTGTTTTCAACATTCACAAGAATTACTCCCTAACAAAACAAAGCAAAAAGTTTATACTTCATTTATTCTTTGTTGAGGCTTACCTTATTGATGGCTTGCAACTTGCTTATCTGAGTCGATGGTTGCAACTACCATCCAGAGTTGACAGTACAGACAAATATCCAATCAGCTGTTTGATTAGCTTGTCAATGAGCATCTGTCACACACCAATCACACAGCACGTAGAACTCTTACCGTTGTTTCTACATTTATTCTGATATGTCGCCTGAATGCCTTTTTATGTTCATTCAGCTTAAGGCACCCTGCACCTAAGCCTTTCTATGGTAGGGAAAACCCTGAATATGGTGATGAGGCTTTCTACAGAACGATATACTGTAAAAGTGGTGAGTCAAATGAATCAGCTTTCAGTAGAAACTTCAATCATACACAGGTACCAGTAATGTTCAGTTTGTTGGAACATTGGCTGGTGTTTGCTGAAACGAGTTTATTCATGCAGGTTGATGGGTTTATCAGAGTGTGATGGTGAATGAGTGTGTGTTCTGGGCTTAAGGTAGCTCTCCTACAGCTCTGGCCTTGGCTCCCACCTGAGCTAAGAGACAGATGGATCAGGTGAGGGAGGGGGCCAACTCATGATCCGCTACTCCCTATGCCATTACACCCCGCTCTTCCTCACCATCTTCGTCCTCATCCCTTGCTCTACCTGGTCCTTGCCGAATATTATCTTAACCTAAGCATTTTGTGTATGAGGATGTTATCACCTTTTTATTTCATGAACTGTATGTGAAGTACAATAGGAATTACAAAAATTGCCTCAGCTTTGATTACAGTTTACATTGTCATCACAATGGTGTTTTTTTATGCCACATTTAATATGATACTGTATAATTCTTACTTTGTCATGGACCACCAAAAACCAACAAATTTAGCTATCAAAATCCATCTGAACACCAACTTTCTCTATAACACACTACCAAACACCACCATCTTCCATCAAACACACACCATTGCCAAACACTGTTATTTACTAGCAGCCATTTTCATCCAAACAAACTCTTATTGATCAAACACCATTCTCAATTTCATACCACTGAAACCAACAAATACCAGCATTCACCCATAAACAGAACTGAACTGTGCTGTTCTTCTGCGTCAGATGGGAACATTCAGACACCAACGAACGCAGACACCAACAAACGCAATCAAACAGCAACAAACGCAATAACAAGCCAACAAACACAAGCAGACACCAATACACACAAACACCAACAAACATAGTCAACCACTGAAAAAATACAATCAGACACCAACAAACCCAATCAAACACAAGTAGACACCAACAAACACAAACACCAACAAACAGACTGAAAAAAATACAGACACCAACAAACACAATCAAACGCCAACAAATGCAAACACCAATAAACGCAGTCAGACACTGAAAAAATACCATCAGACACCAACCAATACAATCAAAGACCAAAAAATGCCAACACAAACACTGTTTTTCTCCATCAAAGACCATTAAACATGAACAATCTCTGGATCCGCTGACCTCTGGCTTCACTCATGCCTTCTTAGAAGACTGCTGTGCTTTTTTCCATCCAGCCAATCGAATGTTGGGATAGTAAAGATGTTTTTTTTTCCTCATTGCAGTACATCTGATTACTGATCCTGTCTATTTCTTTGGTCATAAAAAGGGTATCTAAGCTAGTACTACTTTTTTTTTTTTTTTCTAAATTCAGGATGCTGTCAGGTGGAAAAATGACTGTCTTCTGTGACTGATGTTCTTGATCCCAGAGGCTCAAGTCGCTTACAGGTTGCAATGATTTTCTTTTTTGGATGTGCCACTGGATTTGGCAGGCAGTACTTGATTTTGAGCCTTGTATAATTTCATCGGAGAAAGTGCTGGACAGTTTCGCTCTACGATGCAGCGTGTGACAAAATCTCAGGCACAGGAAACGCCGCAGCGGGTTTGCAGTTATGCGAGGTGTCTGATTAAAGAGGGAAAAAATGGACCTGCTATCGACACGTCGCTAAAGCTCAGGGAAAAAAAAGATCTCATTGTCTTTTTGCAGCGTTTTCTTGGAGAGGAAATGTTCCATTGCGCTCGGCAGACAGGCACGCAACCCCCGCCTCACACACACACCCACCCACATGCACACATTATCTCTGTATCTCGACTTGCCTAATTAACCTCAGAAGAATTAAGTTTGAAAAGGTAATATCACACATTTTTCATTAATAGATCATAACTCATTAATTACTGCAGTAATCTGACTGTGCAGTAATGGGGCCGTGCTATTTTGGATGCACTTCTCACAAGGTCATGAGTGCAAGACACACGTGACACGGCGCCATCTCTCTGCACGTTACACGTGTTGTGTGCGTGTGTGTGTCTGTGTGTGTGTTTGCATGCCACAATAGGCAGGTTAAAAAGGTGTCACTGCTGACACAGTGGCAGTCATTGTGCTCACACATGAATGGTAATTATCATCATCTTAAACCAAAAAGCTGCATTTGTACCCAGTGTTTATTAGCGACTCCCTCTGACTGAGATCTCTCTATCCAGGTGGACGAAAATAAAAAATAAAAATAAGAGCAGGGCATTCAGGGCTTACAGAAAGCTCATTCGTGTTAAAGTCATATTTATATTACAGAAATGATCTTTAGCTTATTTTGACTTGAGAGTAGCAAGAGTGAAATTTTGTAAATCTGAACCAAAAAAACCCCCAAAACCAATGTAAGTGCTCTTCCATCCCCTCTTTTTTTAATTTTCATCCTGACAGCTATCAAGAGAATCCCCAGACATTGGAACGAGATTTGGAGCTTCCTTCAGTATTATGTATATTATGATGGGAAAAAAAAAAAAAGATTGTTTAAATACAACTGTATTACTGTAAATCATTTTATTCATCTAAAATTTGTGGTTCATTTACATCAAATTCCTTGCTTAAAAAGTCTGGATAAGCAACTAACATGGCTGTATAGTGAAAACAGTTACCTTTTAATGCTTAACCATTAATGATGATTCGAAGTGGTTATGTTTCGTAGCGGCGAGTCACGTTACCACTTTTGACTTTCATCGCCATGGACTCATGAGACACCTGTTTTGAATTTGAAACACGGAGAATCAGTGCATACTTGTACCCAATCATCTGAAACATTTTTCATTTTAAACAGTTCATTAATCAGACCAGAGAGGGTAAATAAAATGAAATGTCTGTGGAAACGCTCCACTTTCTGGCCTCTAGCCCTGTAGCTTGTTTCTTGCCTGATGAGATGCCTTCAGCTAAATAATTGACGTAAATTCATGTGATTGGAATAACCATAACAGAGGATCGTTCATGTTTAGAAAACTAAAGTAGCTAAACTAAAGTATTTCTAAGTACTCTGTTTGGTCATCTGAAATATTTAGCCGAGTTCACACGTGAACCGTGGTGCACCAGTTGAGGAACCATGATGTAGTCTCAGGCTCAGTCAGTGGTGCTAAGTATTAAACAGAACAGGATTAACAGGCTAAGATAAGGCACATAAGCTGACGCTCTTTTTGGCAGGTGGTAAGTGTTTCAGGAGGTAGCACCTCCTTCCCCCATTAGACACGCACTTTACTTCCATCACAAGATCCCCCGGTCAGTGTTTATTACTGTGTTTGCATTGGGTCATCCATTTTCTAAAGTGGACGGCTTCTCGAAGCGTTATGATTGAGCAACAAAGCTCTGCACATTTCAGTGTGCTTTCATTTGCATGCATTATCATTTTATATTTATTCTTTTGAAATGAAATTCCTAACCCTTTTATTCAAAGGTCATGTGTATTGGCAGAATCCCATCAAACACAGATCTGGACTGGGCAGAACATTGAGGAAAAACTAAAGCGGTAGTTCTTAATATAGTTGATCATCTAAAACATGTGTAGTGTTTGAAGTTTTGCACTGGAGCTGCAAGGCAAGGCAAGTAAGGGAAAATTATTGCTTCCATTGCATTGTATAAACTGTATGTCTAAATCATTAGCAAGTTATCTCAAACAGGTGTATGTACTGGTTTCTGACACTGTATGATACACTGTTATCTATAAAAAAAAAAATTGTCATAGCCATTTTGAAACCAAATCACTGAGGTATCGCCCAAAATGTGAAGGCGGAACTACATTAGAAGTGATATAGATGATATTCTAATTTATTTTGTATTTAATCTCTCAAGGTGAGTATGTAATGACTTATACATGCATGGTAAATGCTAAACTGCAGCCTACAAGCTTCCCTTAAATATTCTAGTCCTTGTTGATAGACCACATTTACGATTGGGGGAACACTTGTACATGTAATTCAGTCTTGATCAAGTGCTCTGACAGTGCTGGCATCTCTACTCATAACTTTCTGATCACTAGCACAGAATCTCGAGCTTCTATTGTCAGTGAAATTGCTCACATCTGTCGCCTTTTGTGACTGCATTTAAGAGCCCTGCATTAAAATAAGCTACTATACCACAGCACTGTTGAATTCTTGAATCTGATTGGTCAGAAAGTGCTGTGAAATTTTCTATAAAGCAGCTCTGAAAGAAGTTCCGGCTACAAGGCGAATCACACGTAGACCTGTAGTAACAGGTTACACAGGGATCCAAATGATCCAAATCCAAGGATTGTATGTAATTATTGATATGGTGAAACTTTTTTTGTGAAAAGAAGTATATTTAACACTGGTGAAAGGAATCTCTAGTGTCAGCACTTTGTAACAGTCAATTTTAAGGTTTCTGACCTAGGAAAGTAAGGCTGTAGTCAAGACTGAAATTGTCAAGTCCAAAACATCAGGACAAACCAAGATCGAGTCAAGATCGAGTCAAGACCAAAGTGCTAATGAGGCTGAGTCAAGATCTGGACTGAAATCCATCAAATCCTTTTCAAGGCCAAGTTTTACTTCAGCTAGTTGGCTTCATTAGTGCATTACGCAGATAGTTAGGCTGTTGTCTAAAAGAAGGAATTAAGATAAGATACGATAAGATAAACTTTATTGATCCCACAGTGGGGAAATTCACTTGTCACAGCAGCTCACAGACAGTTCAAGTGCAGGAAGAACGAAAAGTTAAAACTATAACTATATATACACACCTTAGAAATAAAATTATGTAAAATTTATAAAATATTGCACATTTGAGCTTCTTTTCAAACTTTGCTCATGCGAAAAGAAAAGTCAAGACAAGCATTACTTTTATGAACCCTCAGGTGACACAAGTCCATATTAAGCAAGAGCAATGCCCAAGTCTCAGTACAAATGCCAGTGAGTCCAAGACAAATCCAAGTCGATACAGAAGATGTCTTGAGACCGAACTTGAGTACTACGTGGAAAATCTTCAGGACAGAGGAGTTTACACTTTACAGTTTCTCGGTAACAGGTAAAAAGCTGCGTTTTTGTTTTTTTTTTAACTTCGAGAGAGGAAAAAAAGAGAGGCTGGTGAGGGAACGACTGTTTTTAGACTTTATAACATAAGCGATAACAGGAGCTACCTTGTTTTGCCGAACCTCCTTAACATTAAACATAAATGTAAATGGAAAAAACGGTCAAGGTTTTGTTGTTTAATTAATTTGCTGTTGTATAAGAGGAATAAAACACTTTCAGATGCAGTGTTATCGGAAAATACTACATCTACTGTATAGTGGTAATAGTAAATTCAGTGCATGTTGTTGATTATTTTCCTCTTTGACAGTGCTGTAGAGATCGTAACGTACGTCGCCGGCTGGTTTACTCTGAGTTGCACGTGAAGTCTAGCACTAAAATCCAGCAGACACACGGTGCTATTGTTTGAAAGGCATTACTGAAATAAGCGTAATCTGTTTAGCCGGCCTCTCTTTATTTATTAGTAATGTGCGTAAAAGCAGATTAGCGAGCATAACGCTTCTCCGTGATTTATTCCGCTGCAGAGACGGGACTTTTTTTTTTTTTTTTTTTAGGGAGGGAGGAGTATGTTTCCCGATTAAAACGCTCAGCATGTGCACTAATCCGCTTCTCTGATACATCTAGTGAGAATTATCACGTGTGCTAATTGAAATGGTGTTTCACTCGGATGTAAAGATTTCAACACAGGCAGGTTCCACTCGAGTGAAAACACACGTCGAAGAGTGTTGTACATCAGCAGAATTACTTTCTCCTTATTCTCCCTTTCTTTTCCATCTCCATCTCTCTCTCTCTCTCTCTCTCTCTCTCTCTCTCTTTCTCACACCATCTATTCTTTTCCCTCTCGCCCTGTCTCGCACAATCACTTTCTCACGTTCCTTCCACTAGTTTTCTTTATTTTACTCTCTCCAGCTTCCCTTGTCTCATCCTTCATCCCTCCATTTCTCTGTGCATCTGTTTCTCTCATTCTTTTTTGTCTTCCTTCCTCTTCTGTCTATTTCCATCTCGATCTCTTTTTATCCCTCGATATCACCCCTTTTCTGTCATCCTATTTCGTCACTTCCTCTGTCTTTCCGTCGCTACTCTGTCTGTTTTTTATTCTTTTTCTCTGTCCAACTTTAGCGTCTTTCCGTCCCCCTCTATCTCTTCTTCCATCTCTCTCTGTCCTCACTCCCTGCAGCACTTCACATCTCATCCACCTCTCTGCCTTTCCATCTCATGGGCTTCCAATTCTATCCCTCTATCTCTTTTCTGCTTTAACATTCCATCCTCTCTTGCTCTTTCTTTTCCTGTCCTTTTCACTCTCTCCAAGCCTCCCTCTTTCTCCATCACACTCCCACTCACTTCACCCTCTCCTTCTCGATCTGTAAATATCTTTCTCCACTCCTTCTTTCTTTTTCATCTCTATCTCTTTCTGTTTTCTGTGCTTGTTCTCCATTTCTTTTCATATCTCCCTATATTCCTCTTTCTCTTTCCTTCTCTCGCTCTCTCTCTGTCCATCCCTCAGTCTCTTTCTCTGACCCCATCCCTGTGTCTCTCTACCATCTCTCTCTCTCTCCCTCTCTGCCTCTGCTCCCCATCTCTCTCTCTCTCTCTCTCTCTTTACCCATCACTCTCTCCCTCTTCCATCTCTCTATCTGTTTCTCTCTAGCCATCTATCATTCTCTCCCTCTGTCTCACTAACTCTCTCTACCCATCTCTCTCTCTTTCATCTCTCTTTGTCAGTGTCTCTCTCTCTCTGTCTTTCTCTCCCACTTCCATCTCTCTCTCTCACTCACACCTCCCTTTGTGTGTGTGTGTGTGTGTGTGTGTGTGTGTTTCAGGGTGGTGTGTGTAGGTGGAGACGGCTCTGTAGCTGAAGTTACTCAGGGTTTGTTGCTCCGAGCGCAGATGGATGCTGAGAGGGACACACACTCCGCCTTTACGCCCGTCCCAGCACCACTTCCTCTAGGTGTGATACCAGCAGGTGAGAGTCACCAGCAAAACACACACACACACACACACACATTCGCCATACTGTGAAAAGTGTGCATGTATAGTATCTCATATGTAACCCTTATACACTACACTTTCATTAATTATGAACGTTCACTCACCAGCTTCATACTTGTCAGAAATTACCCAGAATTCCTCTGCACCTTCCTCCAAAGACTTCCCTGTCACAGTGATTTAGGCTGATCATGTTGTGAAGCTCCTCTGGCAAAAACAAACAGCTTCGCTCATAACTGTGTGTGTGTGTGTGTGTGTTTGTGTGTGTATTGTTATCAGACTGATTTAATCACAGCCAGGACAATCACATGCCGAGTTAATTGAAACAGAGCCTTCTTCATTACACACACACACACACACTCGCGCACACACTCGCGCACGCGCACGCGCAGGCACATACATTCACATATACAGTAAAGACACGTATGTACACGTATACAGCATATATATATATATATATATATATATATATATATATATATATATATAATATTATTTCTTTTATAATACACTCACATTTTAGCATCCCTCTTTAATGCACAAACATGCATACTGTACGTGTGTGCTTACACACACATTTAGCGATCTGTAATGCACTCCTATACATACGTGGTGGTGCTGGGATTCAAACTCACAACCTTCCTTTCTGAAAAAAAAAAAGGAAAGAGTGAAGTTAGTAATGTACTGAGCCAATGCTATCAAGACTCATGTAGTCCACAAACGCTGCCAAGTTTATCCCTTTCACGTTTGGTTTTCCAGCTTGACTAATTTAAGGCTATTTTTAGAAATATAAGATCTTCAAACCACTCCAGTGTTATATTCACCATTGTCCTAATTTTTTATTATTCCATTCAGCTCCTCCCAATGCAACATGGCTGAAAACTATAAGCAAGACTATAGCCAAAAAAAAAAAAAAAAACAGAGCAAAACTGCATAATTATTGTATTTGTTAAAAGATATATAAATATACATTTTAAAAAATTTGGGACAGGAATGTTTTAAAAATAATTCTGTAATATTTTAGACCTAAAATGTTAGTGAATAAATGCACACACTACAAGTATTAATGTTAATAGTAAACTTTAGTAACTTGTCCCCTTTTGGATGAAAGCACTATCTGCTCTCTTCTGCAAACATGAACTGATAGACGCCCATGATCGGCTAGTGTTGTTGTGATTGACAGGGGAGACAGAGTATGCCCCTCCCACCCAGAGAGCACGGGCACTTTTGCTTTCTTGCATTCCCAGCCATGGTTGGCTGTGGCATCTTCAGGATTCAAACTCACGATCTCCAGACGATAGGATGAACATTTTTCACTTCATGCCTGCGAAATTCAGTTATTGTTTTTAGAAAGCATAAACTCCTCTGTCCTGATGACTTTCTCTTGCCGGGAATATTTACAGAGCACTCTGACTGTTACAGAAGCACTGACACTGGAGACTCCTTCCATAAATGTTACATAAACATTGCCTAAGAAAAAACTTCATTATCAAAGTACAGTATCAAAAATTATACGGTTTTCTTTGTTAAACAACACTTTTTTTCATAAATACAAATATCCTGTGTATAAACGGTAACTATATAATTGCTATATACTATACAATTCAATAATAATCTATTAGAATGAGCACATTAACATATACCTATTGTTTATGTTACAACCAGAACCACAACCAGTCTGGGCTGTGAGAATTCAGCCATGTTGGTATTAAAAAAAAGTAGATATTAAGTATTATATCGATTCCAATCACAATAAATTCATTCAGATTGGCAAAAACAATGCAGCCCTGATCAGTATCAGCTCAGCGCATCCTTAACTCATATTTACTCTATATCAGATACAGATGCAGAACATCTTTATTCAGCATCTTCTTGATAATCCAGATTTTTTGCTTCAACATCCTTCCTTATTCGGCCGTATTAATCCATATGTGATTCAAATCAATCAGAATAGGGTAGGTCACGCCCTCCTTTGATTGGATTTCAATAGGCCAATATACTGATAGACATACAGCAGTACACTGTACGAATCAAGTACAATCCCATCCTTATAACCAAGTCGTAATTTTACAGGAACCATGTCTTAAAAACAACACATTATTCACTCCACACTAGCTGAACACGTAAAACGACTCTTGCGGCCCAATTAAGAGCTCCGTCTCATATACGGCGCTCCCTATGTAGCCCATAACGCGGAAAGCGCACGCTCCTAATTAATTCGCTCGCTCCTAAGGGTTTCCACGGGACTGTTAATTTCTTTGATATTCCAGGCAAAGAACCAACAATTTTTTGACGAGGCTCTAAGACATGCTTGACTAGCGAGTCGGCGCGTCGCATTCATCTGCCCGGATGAGGGAGGGGAAGAGGAGGGGGGACACATTAACAGCCTTATGAATATTCATGTCGTCTGCTTAATTAAGTTAATTGTTCTGCAGAAGTGCTCGCACTTCCAAGGACATTTTTTTTTCTCCTCCTCTCACTTCACCCCCCCCCCGCCTCTCTCTCTCTCTCTCTCTCTCTCTCTCTCTCTCTCGTGCTCTCACTTTCAAACCCCCCACCTATTTCAGTGCTCCGGAATGGGGACGGCTGATATATTGCGATGTTGGCACAGGCTCGAGAGCTGTTATTTCTTTTTTGAAAGAGATAAAATGTGGAACTTCAGAACGTGAAGATTACACAAAAGCTCCCCGCCAAACAACAATGGCGCAAAAAAACAATCACGGGTAGTAATGAAGACGGCATTGTCTTCATCCGTGCCACATAGACGGATCTCAGGTGGACACCGAGCGGCAATAAGCACGCCGAACAATGAGCCTGATATCACAAAATGGTAATTTCAGTATTTAGATAATGTTAGAGCAGGTGTAGCAAATTCAGGGAGATAATTTGGAAAGCATGCGAGTGAATATCGATCACAGATCACTCGCTCATAAACATGCGTATAACACTTCCCATTTTTGTTATAGAACTATGCAGGGGTGTGTTTGTTACTGTTCATGCAATGACTCAGAGCCTGAACTAGATACACACACACACACACACACACACACACACACAGAATATGTGCTGTTGTCATGGCTGTGCTGAGAATGGTCCATTATCCTAATAATATTGAACTCTAATTAATGGACAGTGCAGAGGGAGATGAGAAATTGTGCAGAACAGATGGGTTGTACTCAAGAACTGTACATCTATAATATGCGTATTGTTAGGTTTACCTGATAAACCGATCAAAATGAGTGTTGCTACAAGCTAACGTGTGCCTACCAAAATGTTCTACTATACATTTCTGAAAACTACCGGCTTACCCGAATGGAAATATATTTCTGTTTTGCATGTATCTCAATCGCAAGTAAAGTTCTAGCGTTTTAAATTTAAATTTAAATGCTTACCCTCAAAAGGAAAAAGAGAGAAAACTGCATTTAAAAACTTCATTCTAACAGCAGCGCCGAAACACCCCCGACATTCTGACAGCTGGGATCTGATTACAAACTGAATAGATTAGATTTATGTCCCTTGCACTACGGTACGTAGCTCTCCGACAACTTGATCAAAGCGCAGTGTTCACTGTGTGAGGCATCACACTTAGCTAGCAGGATTTTAGACGTCTTTATGCAGACTGATTAATACGGAGTTTGTTAACATGGCTTCTTACACAGCACTGCAGGAAAATAGGAATAAAACGTTTTGTTTTTTGAAACATATTTACGATTTCTCATAGTCAATGTGTCAAAATATGTCTAATAACAGAGACTCGGGAGAAGGTTTAGGTTCTGCTGGAGGTTTAATGGATCCAATGCAACAATCCAAAACAGTAATTCAAAAGTCATGAACCAGGCAAAAAGTCAATGCACAGATAATCCAGATAGAAATTGGACAAATCCAACAGAGAAGTCAAAACTGGGACACAAGAATGGTTGCAAACATGAAACATCGGATCAGAACTTACTTAATGGAGATATTGGCAAGACTTTGCAGTGAGACATTGCATGAATGAGTGCTTATACATTCCATAAACAGTAATTGACTAGAGAACAGGAAGTGCATGTGTGATATGCTACATTTGACTTACTTCAGAATTATGTCATTTTTGACCTCTGTGCATGTCAAGCTTTGTCAAGCTACAAAGTGGGGGGGAAAAAATGGACTGCTCTGTCTACTGGAGAGATTTATCAAATCACACACTCAAATTTTCTATACACTGCTAGCTGTTCAAATCATAACCTCCAGCGACATAAAGATCATGCAGTCTGTACAGCAATGACCCTCATTACACCAACATACTGTACAGTACACAGATATGCTGTGTGTTTACTGTACCACTGCCTCACGTCACTTTTTGTTTTTTTTTTTGGTGAACTGGGTTGTAATAAAAATGCTGAGCGAAGAAGCCATTCAAATGCAGGTGACTACAATCGAAGTGAAGTGTGGCCAAGTATGGAGACCCATACTCAGAATTTTTAAATTGCTATGCATTTAACCCATCCAAGTGCGCACACACACAGTAGTGAACACACACCCGGAGCAGTTAGCTGCAGCACCCGGGGAGCAGTTGGGGGTTCGGTGCCTTGCTCAAGGGTCTCACCTGAGTCATGGTATTGAGGGTGGAAGAGAGCGCTGGTCATTCACTCCCCCCACCTACAATCCCTGCCAGACCTGAGACTCGAACCCACTACCTTCAGGTTCACCTTCGGGTTACAAGTCCGACTCTCTAACCATTAGGTCACTAGACTGCCCCATTGATAAGAACAGTGAAATATTTTTTTGCATATAAACACTGTTGAGTAAAGAAACACTCATTAAATGAATAAAAAAGCATAATAACAGCAATAAATAGGTGTACCTATATAGTGTTTTATTTTGTGTGGATTTTGTATAAAGCAGAAGTGACATGTAAAATGGTTTCCTTTTTTTTTTTTCCCCCCTCCATAAAAGTGTCAATCCTGGATATAGACTCAGTCACACACTTTTTCTAAGTCCTTGTGTGTGGTGTTCTTGTACTGTGTGTCTGTGTGTGTGTGAGTGTGTGAGAGGTCATTATTAGGTCTGTATACTATATGTCACTTCCAGTTAACCTGAACAAACCAAACCGAGTGTCTCTTCACCTGATGAGCTCCATGCAAAATCACATACACACACACACACACACACACCTGTTCTCTCACACACACACCTGTTCTCACACAGGATACAAACCTCCTCTGGCATGAGCTGATAGCAACTTAAATTAATGCCCTGTACCTGACAGTGTGTGCTCTAATGATTAACCACATCTCTCTCCACTTGCAGTGTGTGTGAGTGTGTGTGCGTGTTTTTGAGGAAGAGAAAAGAGAGGAAATGGTGTGTTTGAGTAAAATTGATTGCCAGGTGCAGCAGGCACCAAAACACTCAACGGAAACGTGGACGCAAGCGATTTAATGTTTCTCTGTACAAACGAGTATTTATACACATTAATCTCAGTGTCACCCACCGCCATATAAACAGTTGTCAGTTTATTGGCTTAACTGATCTAATATAAGGTAAGCCACCTTAATTGGCGTTATAAAATACATCATTGCACAGCAAAATGCAATACAGTTCATTAAAGAGATGTTTCCTGTGAATGCTGCTGTGTTTGTGTGTACATGTGTGAGGACTTCAGAACACATTTATTAAACAAGTATTGAATAACATGTCTATCTGTATCTATAAGCTTGTGTTCAGGTAGATCAAATCTGTTTTTAATAAATAAATGAAGAAAGACAAACAGACAGACAGATAAACTTACTGACTT
The DNA here is from genome assembly GCA_022985145.1 of Pangasius djambal. Lineage (NCBI taxonomy): Eukaryota > Metazoa > Chordata > Actinopteri > Siluriformes > Pangasiidae > Pangasius > Pangasius djambal. The sequence continues at coordinate 25,238,379 of CM040979.1, forward strand.
GCTTAATACTGCCTATCTTACTGACTGACTGACTTACTGAACACATAGGTAAACTTACTGACTTTCTTACTGACTGCCTGCCTGACTGTCTGACTTACTGACTTAGCGATTGACTGTCTTACTGACTGACTGACTTACTGACAGACTGACTGACTGATATATTGCCTGCATAACTGACTGAATGACTGACTTAATGTCTGACTTAATGGCTTACTGCCTGCATAACTGCTTGACTGACTCACTTACTGCTTGCATAACTGACTGACTGATTGACTGTGTGACTTACTGGCTTACTGACTGCATAACTGACTTACTGTCTGACCTACTGCCTGCCTAACTGCCTGACTTACTGGCTTTCCGCCTGCATACCTGACTGAATTACTGTCTGACTTACTGTCTGACTAACTGACTGACAGACAATCTAACTTATTCACAAACTTATTGACTTGACTGACTAACTTAGCGACAGACTGACTGCCTGCCTGCCTGACTAACTGACTTACATTAGCATGTAAGTATGTTTAAGTTTGTATTTTTTCCCTGCAGGTTCTGCCAATGTTGTAGCGTGCTCTGTCCATGGTGTGAAACATCCTGTAACTGCAGCGCTGCACATCATCCTGGGTAAGTGCGTGTGCGTGTGCGCGTGCGCGTGTGCGTGTGTGTGTGTGTGTGCGTGCGTGATGTATGTGTCTCTTAGTGTCCGTCTCTGTGTGTTTCTCTGTATCTGTTTATCTCTGTCTCTGTATTTCTATGACTGTATATTTCTCTCTTTCTGTGTGTGTTTCTGTCTCTATTTCTATGCCTGTGTGTCATTTCATTTGGCAAAGCTGGCTTTAAAATGACCAATGCATCACAATTACTGTGTGCAAATGAGAACAATAATCCCAATAATAGTAACAATACAGAAATAGTAACAACACAACACCAACAACAAGGAAAAACCCCAACCAGAAGAACACCAACAACAAGAAAACCACCACCGACAAGAACATCAACAAGAGCACTAGCAGCAATGACACCAACGACAAGAACTACTGCTGCTGCTGCTACTCCTGCCACTATTAGTACTCATGCCACTACTACTACTGCTACTACTGCCACTACTACTGCTACTACTGCTACTACTACTCCTGCCACTACTCCTACTCCTCCTACTACTACTCCTACTATTACTACTGCCACTATTACTATTGCCACTACTACTACTGCCACTACTCCTACTCCTACTACTACTACTACTACTGCCACTACTCCTACTCCTACTACTACTACTACTACTACTACTACTACTACTACTACTACTACTACTACTACTACTACTACTACTACTACTACTACTACTACTACTACTACTACTACTACTACTACTACTACTACTACTCCTACTACTACTACTACTACTACTACTACTACTACTACCACTACTCCTACTACTACTACTACTACTGTCACTACTCCTACTACTACTGCTACTACTACTACTCCTGCCACTACTCCTGCCACTACTACTATTCCTGCCACAACAAGACCTGACTGACTAACTACTACTACTACTACTACTGCCAGTAATACTAATATGACACATTCTACAACTAATACCACTCCTCCTACTACTACTTCTACCACCACTACTACTAATAATCATAATGAGGGTTGTCTGTATGCCTGTGTGTCAGTTTCTTTACTGTCTTTTGGCATCTGTCCAACCATCTCTCTCTCCGTCTGTTTCTCTTTGTCTGTATTTCCCGTTATCGCTGTCTGTGTCTTTTTCTCTAGCTCTCTCTCCATATGTTTGGCTGGATGTCTGTCTGGTGTATCCATATGTTTCTTCTTCTCCCTGTATGTGCATGTATGTTTATATGTATACATATTCATAAATCCATCCATCTGTTTCTCAGTTGGTATGTCTCTCTCTCTCCCCCCTTCTTCTCCAGTCTATTTCCTCTCTCTCATATATATATGTGTGTGTGTGTGTGTATGTGTGTGTGTGTGTGTGTGTGTATAGTCTACCTGCTTCTCTTTTTTTTGCCATCTCAGTCTCTCTTTTGTATCACAATAGCAGATCGTGTGCCCCTCTGTGATGTGCTGTTTAATTAGAGCTAGCAAACTTGTTTTGGGAGTGATTTAGGTGTGTGTGTGTGTGTGTGTGTGTGTGTATACATGTCGGTGTTTAGCCCTGGTGTATGTTCTGTCTCTCCAGCACTAGTGATGCTGTTTAACAGGTCCCATGGAAGACGAGTGGGTCCCAGGAGGGGAGTACTCGTCTGTCCTTCTCTCCCGCTCTCCATTGTATGTGTTCGTGCTTTCAGGCTTTTTGGCCAGGCCGATTGTTGGCTGTTTGAGAATGAGGACTCTGGATCTTTTGGCTGTGTGTGTGTGTGTGTGTGTGTCCTTGTGTGTGTCAGGTGTTTTTTGCGACGTTTGCACCGATGCGTCTGGTCCATTGTGTTGCCTGTGCAATCTCTCTTGGGCTTACTATGACAGACAAGCGGATTTGGCTTGTGTCAGGGGATTACACACACACACACACACACACACACACATACACACACACAGCTGGGCTTACATCTCAGAAAAGCTCGCTAATAGCAAAAGCTTGAGCTGTGGCTACATGATAGAATTAAGTCTCGTTATCAGATAGCGAGAATGAGATGTGTTTTTTTTTTAAAAAATTATTTTATTCAGGTCAGCCCAAGTAAAAAAAAAAAAAAAGACATTACACATACTGATTGAATGTGTATCATATGGTGGGGGAGATTACAGATTCAAGGCCTGTAAGTTCAAAGAGGTGAGCAGATTTTCCCAAACTGAGGGAGTCTGTGTTTAAGAAAATAAGTTAGAGAGAATTTAACTATAAAAGTAACAAAAGTAATAATAATTTAAAAAAATAAATAAAAGTTGAATTTTGAGAGAACCACATGGTCATAGAAGGTACATTAGAGGCGGACCAGAGTAGAAGAATACACTTTTTGCAGAGATAGACCAACAACATTGATCAAAAATATTATCAATGCCACCACTGAGTAGGTACAAAGCTGGAGACATTGAACATATCTTCTAATAAATGTATGAATCTCCTTCCAGTATCCCAGAGATGTGCATTTACTGAAAGAAACAACTAGTTAAAAGTAGTGAAGAGACGAAAGATTAAACTTTTGAAAAAGATACATTTTCTAAACAGTTCTTAGACATTTTACTAGATTAAATAGCATCCTCTCAGTGACAAGCTGTGGTAAAAACCCCACAGCATATCTCTTTCTTAAATTCCCGTTACTACGAAAAAGAAGTTTGAATAGAGTTTGTATGTTAAATGAAGACAAAGAAGAAGAAAAAGAAAGAGGAAAATACATGATGTTGAGGAAAATACATGATATTGCTTCACCAATTCAAAATATTGTTCATTAGGCAAAAGTTGAGGGCCTGGTTCTCTCTCTCTCTCTCTCTCTCTCTCTCTCTCGCAGTGTTTCTTTATTTCATAATATCACTGTATTTGCTATGATACATTGTGATTCATAAAGCGACAATTCAATATCTGACGATAATGATCTGCCACGATACAGTTTCGAATCATAAAGTAATGATTTGATATCGGGCAATACCACAGAAGTTCGCTTCGATGCAATACGATAAGATTCGATTCATAAAGTAATGATTTGAGATTACATGATGCCATGGAAGTCTGCTACGATACGATACGATAAAATACGATATGATTTTGATGCAAAAAGCAATGATTCAGTATTTGATGATAATACTGAATATGCTATATTTACAATACGATTTGATTTACTAGCCTCTGATCAATATGTGACCAACTTTGTTCAGAATCTACGGTAGGTCTTTTGCTAGACTAATTAGTCAGTTTAAATATATGAATTATTTTTTATAGCCTGGTTTTCTCTTGTTTTCGATAATAGTCGAATTACAAATGAATAGTTCAATTATAATCGATTATATATATATATATATATTTTTTTTTTTCTCTTTTTTTTTTGCCTCAGTTAAATGTAATCATTGCACTTTAAGCCGATGCATCGATCGATATTATCTGATTGTTACTGCAGTTATTAAATTGGGATGCTGCATCCGTGTTTATTCTTATCCATCGCTCCGGCCGTTTCTCAGACCTGCTTGGCTGAGGAGTGAGATGATTAACCCAGTACTGACCCTCTGATTGTTGGAGAGCATATCCCATTATTAACTCTTCAGACTGAAGATGTGGGCCATATGGTGGTGTAACTCATCGCGGTTGACCAAAGGGAGGTGGGATACGATAAGGAGTGGGTGCGGCATGTTCTTTTGTTAGCACTAATTGAGATTGGCACACACTCGCGGGTTTTTTGCTAGTCTCGGTATTTCAGGAGGAGCATTCACGTCGCACTAGCACCGTGATAAAGAGTTGAGAAAAAGCCGTCATATAAAGCTGTCATACCCATCACATGGACTACAGAAACCACAAAAGAGGAACATCTTTAAATGTCTCGCCTTTTTTTTTTTTTTTGCTCAAAGGCATGAAGGAAAGCTAAACAAGAACATGGCCAACACCTGACAGGAATGGGGGGGTGTCATGCTCGCTCACAGGGGCTGATGGAGGGCTTGTTCATTTCTAATTAAGCAATATTTACGCATGTGAATAAGGCCAACTGCCAGGATTTGGGGAGAGCTTATGAATAATTCATCAGCAGGGAGACAGGAAGGAAGAACAGAAAAGGGTCAGGCATGGCCAGGGCCGAGGGGATTGGGACGCCGTAGCCAACGGGCTGAGGCGGGAAATGGGCCGGTGGATCTGCACCAAAGACACACACACAAACACACACAAATACACACACACACTGGCATGCCCTGAATCAGCTCGGGTATTGACACTTGATGGATGACTTGTCAGTTTTACTGTTAGAATTAGAAATGAGGATGCTTTCAGTTCCTTCCTTCTTGGTTTTTAATGTTGCCACACACATATCGAAGCCATCTTGGATGCCCTGGAGGCTGTCTTTGATTCATTCGCTTCGAGCAGATTCCAGCATGAGCATTATTTATGTAGATCTGGTTTTGATCTCTGCTTTCTGTTGTATTAGTCTTGTATAGCGGTTCCCCTTCTCTGAGTGTGTCATGGTTCCCATGTGCTTTTGTTTTGGCTTCGTCATGTGCTTTTGTTTCTGTTTTGGTCCTGTCACCACCTCTGTCCTGTCATTTATTAAAACTATTATGTTCAGGAGCTATATTATCACCCACACAACTAAGTCTTTGGGAGGTAAGACTTGGGGGACAGAGCGATACCAAGCTGCTCTGAGGCACAAAGTGATTCAAAGTACACTGTGTGTGTGTGTGTGTGTGTGTGTGTGTGTGTGTGTGTGTGTAGGTCATAGACAGCCAGTCGACGTTTGCAGCGTGAGCTCGATGGGTGGGCTGCTGCGGTTCGGATTCTGTGTGATGGTGGGTTTTGGTGGTCAAGCGCTAGCTGTGGCAGAGAGACTGAACTGGGTCCCGCCCATGCAGAGACATGAACTCGCCCTCATCACTGCACTTGCTCAGCTCAGGTACACTCTATTTCTCTCTACAATTAGCATAATTGTCTGGCTTCCTGGATGAGAAGGATTGTCTTCCTCATTCCCATGTATCAGAAGATAAGCAGAAGTTGGCTTCACGTTATGGGTGGCAAATAAATATCCTGGGAGAATTTCGTGTTAAAAATGGACTTATATCACATTTCTCATTGTATCTCCCTCTCTTCCTCTCTATCTTAACTTCACTCTCTTTTTCCTCATCTTTTTCTATCTGTCTGATGATGATGTCTGTGAAGACCTGAAGACTGTGAGTTGTCCTTTATACCCAGCAGCACTGGAGAATCAGATCACACCCAGTGAGTATCGCCTCCTTTCCCTTTTCTTCATTTAATCAGTCATTAGCTTCAAATCAGAAAGCTAGCATGGTGCAAGATCATGCAGTGGACGCACAGCTGATATATACACTCACCATTTGATGCCTTGTGTTAACACAGGAATGAGTTGGAGGAGGACCTAAGTGACGTTGGTGAGTGCTGATAAATAAGAAGCTTACTGTTTCCTCCCTTGCATTTCTCTCAGAGTTCTTTCTTTTTCTGACCCTAATTTTAATGCTTTTTCTTTCTTTTCTTTTTGAGTAGAAGATGCTGAGTGGCAGGTCCGCAGGGGTCTCTATCTCAGCATGACCATTATGTCCATCCCGTGCTTGTGCTCTGCGGCTCCTAAAGGCCTCGCTCCGTTCACCAGGTCACACACCGCACTACACACTGCTCGTTCACCTTATAGTTTAACTCGCATCTCTGAGCTGCAAGAAGCTCCTTGGATTTATTGCCAGGTAGAAGCCCAGATCGTGGAAAAGAGTTAAAATCAGAAACAGAAGCAGGCAAGTTTAGTCATGTTTGGTCTTTCAGTATTGGTCAGTGAGGATTCCTCAAGTCAAGGTTACTCAATCAGGATTGGTCATTCGGTATTGAACAGTAAGGACTGATTAGCCAAGACTGAACACACTGAACACACTGAACACACTGAACACACTGAACAGGGGCAGCCGTGGCCTAATTAGAGAGTCGGACTTGTAACCCGAAGGTGAACCTGAAGGTCGTTGGTTTGAGTCTCAGGTCCGGCAGGGATTGTAGGTGGGGGGAGTGAATGACCAGCGCTCTCTTCCACCCTCAATACCACGACTGAGGTGAGACCCTTGAGCAAGGCACCGAACCCCCAACTGCTGTGTGTGTGCACTTGGATGGGTTAAATGCAGAGCACAAATTCCGAGTATGGGTCACCATACTTGGCTACACGTCACTTCACTTCACTTCACTTATGATTGGTTGGTTAGAATTGATCAGTCAGTTGTAATCAGCCATAAATGTTCAGTCAGTATTGCTTAGTCCGGATTGGTCAGTCAGAATTTCTCAGCCCAGGATGGTCAGTCAGGTTTTGTAATTGACTATTCATCAGTCAAGTATGGTCAGAGAGTATTGATCCATCAATAACAGTTAGTAAAGACACTTCAGTCCAGATTGGTCAGTTAGGATTTTCCAGATATTTATTAGACAGTAAAGGTTAGGAAGGACTGATCAGTCATTGGTGAGTCAGGATTGGTCAATTAGTTTTGGATAGACAGTATTACCCCCAGTCAGCCATTAAAGGATGGTCAGTCAGTAGTGATGAAATATGACAAGAATCATGAATGGAAAAATATATTTTTGTTCACACACACACTGTAATCGAAGATTTGGCTCCACAAACCACCTGCTGTTTGTCATGGCAATAAAGCAGAATAAAACTGAATAGACAGATTTGAAAATAATAATCTAAATAAATAGGCATAAATGAATAAAAGATGTATATCAAATATAAAAATTAGGTTAAAACATTAAAAAATAAAGTAATAAACCTAATAAGTAAATATCAAATAATCATTAACACCAACTGAGCATATTTACAGTGTGACCGTGAAGCTCTGACCCTGGGTCAGTGTGTCTGTAGCTCAGTAGGCTAGCTGGGTCTTCTGTGTTTGTATAAGCATGTGTGTGTGTGTGTGTGTGTTACAAATAGAGCTGAACCCAGCCCTACCTATAAAGCCTACTAATCCCTGGAGATCTGAGGTTGGACCTGGACGTTGGCTCAGACATCTTAGGCTAAAGCAGGCTAATCAGGCCATAAAAGGTCTGATTAAAGGAAGTGATGTAGAAGGCTTAAAACTGGAGCAGATGTCCACAGGCTCATCTGCAGAGCGTGGTATCGGTTCAGTCTGCATATGGAGACATTATCGTGATCCTTAGCTATGTTCCTGGACAGACAGATATTCATAGGAGTGTTCACATGTACAGCACACTTCCTGTCACCTCACGTCAAAGTGGGAATGTGATAGTTTTAGCTCTGGGGTCTGAAGAGTTTTGGTACAGACCACATTCCTGACAGTGACATCCCTGATGAAGGAATAGAAAGGAGATGTAGTAGTGTAGACAGAAACAGAGGCAACTAATACAGATCATCATTTACAGTCTCACGTGTATCTAATGAAGGATTCACACAGATAAACACTCATCAAAGAAAAGTGACATGATAACCCTGAGACTAAGCCTATTTTGTTTTTCAGGCTGAACAACAACAGCATGGCGCTCACAGCTGTAGCAAACACTTCCAGGTCAGAGTTCATCAAGCACCTGAAACGCTACAGCAGCTCTAACAATCCGGTGAGCTCCCTGGCACGTGGCAGTGCGCTTCGACCCACCTTCGGCTCATCCGGCGCTCAGGAAATCCTGCCCATGCTAATGGTGTTAGCAATCCTTGTGGCTTAAACGGAATTAGCACACTGTCGAGGCAGATAGGTTGGCGTAAAATACATTTCAGGCTAAGGAGTGATTAGCCCGTTTCAGACTCCATGCCTCTCTCTGTCTTTTTCCTGCACAGTCCAGCCTGGTGCGGTTTGTTAACCTACATTCTATAAATATTCTGCAACGAAGGAAAGCTTCCATGAGGGCCTGGTGCGTGTATGTGTGTGAGACGATGTTTTGATTGATCTTAAATGACAGTTTTAAAATAAACAACAACTAATCACAGTATTTCCAAATTTAAGTTCAAACTGGAACTATATTATTGGTTCATGGTGCATTACTGCTATAAACTTCAGGATTATGGCGCCGGTGAAATTTCAGCAGCAAAATTTCAGCTTGTTGCTGAAATGTTCATTTAAACATTCTTTAACTTTTTATTGAAATGACAAGTATTTTTATTTATTTATTTATTTATTTTTCATTTAGAACCAGACAAATAGATCAAAATTCCTACCATTATTATTCCTGTCATGCAGTGTAGGCTGTTGGCTTTTAAAATGAGGGAAGCACAGCTGTCTCTGAATCCATAAGTAAGAGCGTCAGAAGAGTTTTCCAAAATCAGGTCGACAGCATTCGTAACGTCTGGCATGTGGCGCGGAAAAGCCACAAAGCTGCTAACTAGCTAGCTAAATTTCACTGAACAAGGTAGCTACCTATAAATAAACAAAAATGCATTGTACAATTTAATGTACAATATTTACAAATTACAAAGATATAATAACAAGCTATACTAGTTGTGTAAAACTGTTAAGGATTAGGCTACTGAGCGACTACTGCAGCTCTGAGCACTCGGAGTCTGACTGGCACCAACAAAGTTTGAGATATCAAACTTTTCAGGTATCATGTTCATTACCGTTTCAATGATTGGCAGTTGGCTAGGACCCTGTAAGTGATCTCCCAATCATTGTATGGGGAAGTCAGGTGTCCAGGCGGGACCAAAAAGAGTGCACTGCCCAATAAACACTGAGATGTACTATATGGCCAATAGTTTGTGGACACCTGAACATCATACCCATATGTGGTTCTTCCCCAATTTTGTATGCTTTAAAGTTGCAGTTTCCCTTCACTAGAACTGGAAGAGGCCCAAACCTGTTCCAGCACGACAATGCTGCTGAGCACAAAGTGAGATCCATGAAGACATGGTTTGAGAAGGTTGCAGTGGAAGAACTCGAGTGTCCTGCACAGAGCCCTGACCTCAACCCCACCGAACACCTTTGGGATGAACTGGAACAACGACTGCACCCCAGACCTCCTCATCAACATCTGTACCTGTCCTCACTAATGCTCTTGTAGCTGAATGAACACTAATCCCCACAGCCACGCTCCAAAATCTAGTGGAAAGCCTTCGCAGGAGAGTGGAGGTTACTGTAACAGCAAAGGGGGACTTAATATGATGATGGTCAGGCGTCCACAAACTTTTGGCCATATAGTGTATTTTTTTTTCAATGCAAAACCCACCAGTGAAGCACACCCATAGACTCCCAACATGACGCACTAAACGCCTGTGGTCCAGTGAGCATTCGTCTCTGTTCTATTAAAACACACAGTACTTGAGTCTTGAAAGGATCCCATTGATGCAGTGCTTCAGTGGAGTTCTGCTGGTCGTGTGCTGATTTTCATGCAGGCTGCTCTGTCTTACTAATTACAGTTTGTGTTAAATGGACAAACCATGCGATATTGAAGTGCGATATTTGATATTATGCTCCACCAAAATATCGATTGATGAATAATGTGGACACTTTGGTAACCATTTCATTAAAAGTATAGGACTTACAGGGTAAGCCAGGCTTCCTGTGTAGTCTCACATGTATTTTCATTTGGTCTTCACATAGGGTTAAATCCTGCCTACACACTTTCTTCTTGGCCGCGCGTTTGCATTATTCTGGAGAACACCACTAGTATAAATGATCTAATTAGGTCCGAATTGGTGGAACGCTGCTTACTCTACCACACAAAAACAAACACTAATAAAGCTCTCTTGAGTGGGTCATTAGAGTGTTACAGGATGAGCGCTGAGTGTGAGCTGTGGTGTTGAGCATCCGGCCCAGGAGTCTCATCACTCGCACTCGCAAGCTGCCGTTCATTCACTGCCTCCTAGTGGCTATGAAACACAGTGCAGTGATTCCTGGTCCTGTAGTGTTCTTCCTGCTCTAACAAACACTTCATCACGTTAAAAGAGTTGTGTTAGTGTGCGAGGTCACTTTTATGTATTTTAGCGTCTTTATTCTTCCAACACTACATATTTTCCTTTAATTTTGTCATTAAGGGTCGTAAATATGAGTTTAACAAGGAGTGCACCATTCAGTGTCTTAATTTACGTTCATGGTTTTTTAAATTTACTCTGGTGATTTACATTTAGTATTTTACAAATCACAGTAAAGAAGAGAATAAACTGGAGAACAGTTTTAATTCTGATTCAAAGATTGGCAGAGGTGTATGAGAAGAGTTTTGTGCTAATTTAAAATGGCTGGTAAATAATTGTGATTAATAATCAGAATTTCAATATTGCACAGATTAATAGTTTATTACTGTAGCTGTTATTCTGATGTTTCTCAGGAGCAGGACTTGGACAGTCAGAGCTCATGATTTCAGCATACACACTGTACAGTGAGTGTGCTTCAGCGTGCATATGTACATACTTAGGGATTTATGCTTGTTCAAAGATGAGCTATTTAAATTTCCAAAAAGATAGAGTTGCTAGTGTAGTCATCTTTTGCTAAAAGAACAATCATCCCTGACATTTTCTGACATCAAAAAAATAAAAATCAGCAAAGATTAAAACACACAGCAATTGCTATCAATAATGTTAGAAGACAAGGATAGGCAAAAGTACTGTTTAAATGATTCCAGTTTAAATAATATTTTTATGTTTTCAACAACAAACACAAGGAAATTAGTATGTATTTGTGTGTGTGTGTGTGTGTGGGGGGGGGGGTGTATATTTTTGTTTCATTGTTTCATCTCACTCAATCTCATGAGTGAGATTTTTCATATAATTGGATTGTATTCATTTATATATATTTTTTTATACATTATGTTAATTTAAAGACATACTGAATATCAGTTTTTTTTTAAAGTGTCCTTAGGATTTCCAAAGGTAGCTGAATTTCTGTGAAAAATGATTCCACACTTTATTTGTTGAGTGTTTTTGGTGTTAAGGGACATTTAGATGTATAGCAAAACCACAAGCGTCGCTCTAAACCTTGTGGCATTTTCTTATAATTCCAACCTGTGTCTCTTAGATTTTCAAAAATGCTTTCATATAGGGTCCAATCCAGGGCTTTTAAATAACAGTAAAATTTTTTTTTGTCTTTGTCTTTTTGTCATCGTGCCGTAGTTCAGTTTCTCGTTCGTGGAGGTGCAGCGTGTGCGGGCGGTGAAGCTGCGGCCGTGCTCTCACCGTGACGACGAGCAGCGTGATTCCAAACACACTCCCATCATCCCCTCTGAGGGAACTCTAACCTGGAACATCGACGGAGAGCTGCTGGAGGTGCAGGGGGAAGTGCTTATCCGGTACACACACACACACACACACACACACACACACACACACACACACACACACAAATATATATATATACATACTCATGCATATGTGCCCAGACTCGCACTTATATGCCCTTTAGGCATGTCACATTCCTTTAAAAATGCATTAGAATTTTAATTTAGTATTCAAATGCATTTTTAAAAATACATACATAAATGCGCCTACAGCATAACAGAGCTACTGGTTTTTCCTGTATGTATCTGTGTGTGTGTGTGTTGGCCATACAGCCGTTTATTGTATACCCTATGTACTGAGATAAAGAATTAGAAAACTGATGCATACTTATAGAAATATGAGAAACTTATTCATAGTGCTTGTTCTTCACAAGGGCCATTTAGCCAAAACGTTTATAAAAACATGTTCCAGTAGACTTCTGTTAGGCGACTAAAAGTAGTATTTGATATTTTACACATTCACGTGACATTTATGACATCTAACTCAGACGCTCTAGCACACACTCACTAGCGCTCATACATCCAGTAGCATATCTTCTCATACATACATACATACACACACACACACACACACACACACACACACACACACACACACACACTCTTACACAAGGTGTGTGCACATGCTTTAATATCTTGGTGGGGACCATGAATGGGAAATTTAACAGTTTTGACCTTGTGGGGACAGATGGTCACAACAGCTTTTATAAAACAAAAAAAACATTTCCTTTTTGTTGCTGAGTTTAAGGTTTAGGTGTAAGCATAGTATTAATATCAGAGGAAGGTCCTCACATGCATAGTAAGACAAATGTTTGTGTTTGTGTATGTGTGTGCTAACTCCACTCTGTGTTCCACAGGGTTTGTCCTAAACTCCTCACACTGTTCGGCACAGACGTCGAGGAAGCAGAGGAGCCGCCTGTTAACTGCAGCTGCATTTAATCATCTACATTGTGTTCCAATCACAGAGTAGCTCCCTAGTTAGGCTGCATTTCTGAGGTAAAAGCTGTCCGTTTAGAGATAACATATTTTGACCACACTCTCAAAATACCATACTGCCCTTCCACTTAAGGATGAGGAGAGGGAATCAGAGCTAACAGTTGGATTTATGTCTTTTCTTCCTGCTTTAATTTTCACAGGAGTTATTTAAAAGAAACTAGCTAACATGAAGCTATCTTGATAACCACTGAGTGTAACTTGTGTAGCTAGTTAGACTTAGCCAGCTGTTATTCCGTGAACAGTAGTGTAGCTGTTAGTTAGTTTAGTTAATCCATCCTCAGGTAAGCCGATAAACTAGTGAGCGATAGTGAATGAACAAATGTGACAATATAAACTTCCTTTCGATTAAAGTGCTGCCCAAAAGAGACCGGGACGTCTTTGAAGGTCGTGCCTACTGATGCAGCAGAGAGCGAGACAGACAGTGTAGACGGACCGACTCGAGCTCATCAGTAAATAGAAAAGTCATTTACTTTAAAACACACATATTACACACAGTACAGTCCAGTGCATCAATACTTAAATAACAGCAGAGGACATGCAGGGACAAATGCCTCTTTACACACACACACACACACACACACACACACACACACACACACACACACACACATATACACACACACACACCTTATTAGCACTTTACAGACAAATCTGCTGCTCTGTAAATAAAAAAAAAAGGTTACACAGTTCTATTCGTTCATTTAATAAACACAGTGATTTGAAACACAAATGGAATGTGCCCCTGCGTGTGACTCCCTGAACAGCAACACACACACACACACACACACACACACACACACACACACACACACACACACACACACAAACATACATACATACATACACACTGTACAGTGGCCACTCGTTGGGTAAAAATGTCACATAGCAGAGTGTAATTCATTCAACTCTCTATTTTGACTGTATTTCTCTCTCTCTCACTCTGGCGGTGTGCCAGACACACATCAGTCTCGTCATTCGTCTACAGCACTGTTTCAGTGGCTGTGAGCCAACACACACTCACTCCTTCCATCTGGTGTCTCCTCACTGTCTCCATCCAAACTCTTAACCATTACACCCAACAGCAGGAGACAGAGACGGAGAGAGAGAAAGAAAGAGACAAAGAGAGACAAAGGAAAGGATTGGAAGGTTATGAAGGGAGAGAAAGCATATATGAAAGCTGGATTAAAAAAAAGAAGCAAAAGTGATGGAAGGAGAGAGAGAAAACAGTGATGAAATGAGACAGGAGAGCGAGAGAGGGACAGCACAGCGTTTCCCTTCAGCGTAAACTCAGTTTGTTACATTTCTAATCCAGAGGGGAACTCCTGACACCTGAGTCTGGACTGAACCACTGCTCAGTGGCGGGTTTCTGTTTTAGAGCAGACACTCTCCGTGGCAGCTGTGTTCAGTGACGTGGAGGCTCTAATACTGTCCATCCGCTCCTTGTCCACGCCCTTGTCCCGTTCGCTTAAATCTCATTCCCTCAAATCTCATTCCCTCATGCATGTGCAGTTCAGCTCTCCCTCCGCCAAAAGTGCATTTGGATTGGTCCTGAATACAGTCACGCTGGTGCAGTCTCTCAAACCGCACAGCCACGTCGATCAAGCTCCCAGTCTGGAACATCAAGTCCACACTCTGTTTTGTCTCCCTTGATGTCTTCACTATCTGAAGTTCTTTCGTGTTTTACGAAAAGCTCTCGCTCTTGGGGACATAGTCCCAGCTCTCACGCTTAATCTTATCCTTTTTCTCTTTGAATTTCCGATTGAAGAAGCCGGCCTGTAGGGAAAAAAAATAATGAAGACTGTGGTTACTTGCAAAAGTTTATCAATCTGAATCTTTTTTTTTTTTTTTTACCCTAAACGCAACACGCTGTTGAAAATCTAATTTATTATATTTGCCTTCCCATTCATGCAGTTATCTAATCAGCCAATCGTGGCAGCAGCACAGTGCATAAAATCATGCAGATACAGGTCAAGAGCTTCAGTTAATCTTCACATCAAACATCAGAATGGGGGAAAAGTGTGATTTCTATGACTTATTAACCGTGGCATGCATGTTGGTACCAGATGGGCTGGTTTGAGTTTCAGAAACTGCTGATCTCCTGGGATTTTCACACACAACAGTCTCTAGAGTTTCTCCAGAATGGTGCAAAAACAAAAACCAACCTGTGAGCAGAGGCTCTGCAGGCTGAAACGCCTTACTGATAAGAGAGATCAGAGGAGAATGACCAGACTGGTCTGTGTTGACAGGCAGTCTATAGGAACTCAAATAATCACTCTTTACAACCATGGTGAGCAGAAAAGCATCTCAGAACACACATCAAACCTTGAGGTGTATGAGCTACAACAGCAGAACTACATCAGGTTCCACTCCTGTCATCCAAGAACAGGAATCTGTGGCTATCATGGGCACAGACTCACCGAAACGGGACATAATTGGCTGATTAGATAACTGCATGAATGTACAGGTGTATGTAGTAAAGGAAATATTGAGCCTCAAGATGAAAAATGCAAGACAGTAAGACTGTAAGAATGAATGGAAAAATAAAATAAAACACATCAATTCTGTACTGCTTTTAGTCTGGAACTGGGCTCACAAGAAGTCTTCCTTACCTTCCAGAGGCAGAAGACCAGCATGCCAAAGATGATCAGGCCCAGAAACAAACTGAACCCGATGATTATCCGCTCCACAATCAGTGGCAGCTTCCGGCTGTTGTGTGCTTCTAACTTCACCTGTAAGGATGAAGAGGTTAAAGGTCAGCCAGTTCTTAAAAACAAAACCAATACGAATAGCGCTGGAATTTCAAAAGTCCGAAAACGTTGAGTCCAGTAACAAGCACATCATATTATTTAGGAGTACACAACTAAACAGGAAGTTCAGTGTTTTGGACATG
>CM040979.1:25259606-25269923 GCA_022985145.1 Pangasius djambal
ATATAATTTACAACTACTCACAAGGACCAGCTCTAAATTTAGTACATTGATGTTCCAGACGTTCCTTTTAAAACTAGACAGGATTAAATGTTTATCTCCCATCTCACCTGTAAATCTGTGACTCGGATCAGTTGATCCGGATACGGAAGCATAACCTGGGGGATGTCTATTTCCACTTTGGCGTCGAGAGCTTTACTGGGACCGAGGTTCATCACCTGTAGGTCACAGAACATGTGTTATAGTAAATCATACTTTATTTAGTGTCATGTTGGAAGCATCACAGTATTGCAGGTGAGTGACTTCACTGTGCTGCACTTTTTTTTTTTTTTTTTTTTTTTCTTCTTTATAAACATGAAGACTTTACTGGACCTTGGGTGTTAGAAAGGTACTACAGCAATCACAATTCTAGCAATTTAGATAAACTGGAGAGAAAAGCCAATCTGAGTAAAGTGCAAGGAGATGAAGTAAAGTTATATAAGTTTTATAACTTTCTACAGTTTATAATTCGGCACCTCTACAATCTCTGTAGTGATATTGTTTAAAAAAATCTCTACAGTGGCTAGTAAATTAATGTTATATGAGTTATATGCCAGTACCAAATATTACACACAATATTTAGTGAATGTTAATTTCAACTCCCGCTCACGATTCAAAACCCCTGATAGAGATCAAACCTTTTTTCATTCCTGTAAGTTTATTACAGTTTTACAAGGTGCTAAACAGTGCAGGGCTACAGCCAATCAAAGGGTCTTATTTAGAAGCATAAACATTGCACCCATTTTATTGGTGAAAAACATATGGAAAATGTGCACTGAAGGGTTGACTGACAGGAGAAACATATTCTGGTTGGTGCTGTGGTGTGCTGGACAGTTCAAAACTATATTTACTAGCATAAATGGTTCAGTACCTTAAATGTGTAATTAAACTTCTGGCTGTAGCAGTCGACTGGCATCAGATCAGGGTCCCCAAATATGAATGATGATGGAGACACAAATCTGTACATTAAAGAAAGAGAAGGCATAGAGATGAGTGGTGTTGTTCTGCTCCTCGATATATTACTGTGTTATACAGTATACATTCTACTGAAATGTATTATTATCTTAGATCTGGTTGTTTTTAACTTTATCTATTAACTTGTTCTCATGAGTCAGGCAGTCATGCCTCAGATTGTACACTCTGTCCTTAGACTATCAACTGTCAAATTAAGCACAGATACGTTTAATAAATTAAACCGACCAATTACCACACTTTATTGATGGTCGCTTCAGCTAGTTACTTCAATTCAAATCAAAATTCATACTGTAGTGGCTTCTGATGGCTCCGCCCCTTTCGATATTAATAGTACACCATACCTCGCTGAGTTTACATAACAGTTGTACACAATTTGAGAGACAGCTAAGATCCCAAAAGTGTCCTGTTTACTTCCTGTACTTCATTATATAACGGACTTCTCTTGCTTGTCTTGAATGTGAGCAATGTTCCTTGGTTTTCTTGTAGTTTTCTACTAGAATCCAAGGAAACGTTTCTGTTTAGTGTTCTCGTTCCTTCTGATCTCATTTCCCATGCCATGTATACCATTTTCTGGTTCTAGTGCTTGCCTACCTGTTGTAGGTGAGACTGAGGATAGACCAGTTTACTTGCCCTGGTTTGGTGTATATGATTCAGAGTAACACATTCAGTACAGCACTAATGTGTGGATGGAGTTCGAGTTAACCCTGCGACTCACCCGTGGACGTTGAAATCCACCCCGTATCTCAGCGGCAGAGTCAGGTAGGCCACATTATCATGCAAAAGGTCCTCGTTTTCGTAGTTTTCACTGAAATACACACATTTCACCAATTAGTAAATGGACAATATAGAAAGAAAACAAGTAGACCTCTATTTCAACAGCGTCAATGGGAACGACTTCGCCGCCAACAAGTCTAGTCCTTCTTGTTACCAATTTGTATGCCTGAAATACTCTTACAATATACTTCAAAAAGGAAGAAAGCTACTGACAGAAAAAGAGAAATTTCTTTTGACCTTTGACCTTGAAGCTGTTTGGATCAATTCCCAAATCATGCCATATACAAACATTCAACCACTCATTCTTCTTCGAGATACTGCGCTAACGGGCATCTCGAAAGTGGCTAGTGGTTGAGGTTGAGAAAAATTGCAGTACTTAAAGCCGGTAGAGGTTTACACAATCTATAAACCATCATCAATTCTATTAAGTACACTAACATCTGGTTTATATTATAACCTGCTAATGATTATATTCCTCACTTTGTTTATGAAGTATGAAATATGCCACTGTTTTTGCATTCAGAGGCTAAAAGTTAGCCCTCTGCAACCAGAGGGACACCATCGAAACCTCAATCCAAATCTAAAACACCATTTGATTATATTACTACGTTCTTTCATGGTCAGCTTTCTCCCTTTATCATAGTCTTTATCTGAGATCATTAATGCGTCAATGAGTACGGCTCAAAAATAAAATATTAAAAATACCAGTAAAGCTTCATTCAGTTTCTCTGAGGACTTTTTATATGATTATTACATTCTATAAACACTTTTAAAATCGTTTTGAAGGAAAAAACGTCACCTCTGTTAATTGTGCCTTTAAGTACAGTTACATTATGTATTTATGCAACAACAAAACCAAACAAGCACAGTATGTAAGAACTATACTAAGTGTTCAACAATAAGAAAACGAGGAGCTGTGCTGCCTCGGCTCGAGTGACTCATAATATCCTGCAGCATACGTTTACCAGTCGCCCCTAACAACACCCAAAACACATTAAGGGCCTCTCACATGAGCTCTCTGTGTGCACTGGATGCCAGATTATGGTCCATGAATAATGCAAAGAAGTAGCGAGACATTTCTTCAGAAAATGGATATTGGCTAAGACTGCTCAATTTTAACCAACTTCCTTCCTCTTAGACTTTCAGTGCTCTAGTCTAGAAGGTCCTCAGACAACAAGTGTATGAATAAGTAAAGAATAAAACACTTAGGGTGTGGAGTTATAGGAAAATAATCAACGATTGGTTGTCGTGATGCAGCCGGACACAAAGCCACCCCATAGTTTGTATACTAACAATACAACCTGAAGTGTTTTATTCTACTTGTGCTACAGCAATTTGACAACCATTACAATTTTTATTGATGAAAAAATGACGAGTTGTAATTTTTATCTGTTTATAGTTACATTTAATGGTGTGGCATGTCCAAAAGTTTCCATGTCATCACTTAAACAACTGTTCCCTCACCATGCATCCATCCATCCATCCATCCATCCCTCTATCTCTTTTAAACTCCTCTGCCCTGAAGAAAAAGTTACAGCTTTCCCGCTGACACTGGAGACTCTCCACAAAGCAAACTTCACCATATCAATAATTACACATGGAGCCTCCATCATACAAGTCCCTGTGTAAGAGTTGCTACTATAAAAAATTGATCAAGGCCTTCTGACCAATCAGAATCAAGAATTCAACTTGCGGTGTAGATATAAATAGTACGCTTACAGTGAAGCATTTTCGTACCTGCTCGCATTGATGCTGATGCTCAGGTCACCAGCGCTGCTGTTTTGGTTCACATCCAGTAGAAAGCTGATGTTGAGCTGCACCCAAAAAACAGCACATCAATCCCAAACAGTACGTTAAGAAAGAAAAAGAAAATGGAGGAAGAATTTTAGGAGAAAAATATTAATACGCAAGCAAATACCTTGGACAGAGCTGGTATGTAGAGATTCCCCACGCTGCAATCCAGGGAGATGGTTGCTTTCTCCTCGTCAGTGATCTCACAGCTCACATGTTTCTCCTCCTGAAATCACCATCACATCAGTGGTAATGATATTTATTTTATGAGTAATGACTTTTATTTACTTTCACAATTTTATAGTTAACTACACTCACTGCATCCAGCACTCTGATGAAGTGAAGATTGTTGGGGAATTGGACGTGCAGTTTGGGCAGAAAGGCGTCGTCTCCTACATTGACCAGCGTAGCGTTCAGCATGATAGTCTTCCCGTTTCCCACAGCAAAAAACTTCATGTTGTTGTAAGACCTGCCGAGACGAGAAGCCCTTCATTAAACATTACAGCACTTAGGGCATTTTAAATAAACCTAATGCAATAACACTCTCTTGTGTTAAACAATAAAATGTTAAAAGTTTTCAGCCGAAAGAGAAAAAAAACAGTCTCCAGTGTCAGTGCTTTATAGCTTTCTCAGGTATAGGTCTAACTTAGTTTTCTGCCCCGGGAAATGATGTGTTCAGGGGACGACTGTTCTAGCTGCTCTAACTCGTTTTGTGGACGTTCCACAACATTTTATATATAACTATAAACGAAAAAAGCATGTGACAAGTCGTTCTTTAATAAATAAAAAACTGTTAGTGGTGGTAAATTGCTGTGGTTTAAGAGGAATAAAACATGACAGGATGTGTCGTTCTAGGAAAATAATCAACGGTTGGATGGTATGATGCGGTCCAGCCTGATCAAAACCCTGTTAATAAATCAGCTGTGTTAAAGTAGACAAGACTAAAGCAGCAGGAAGAGAGCAGAACTGGCTTCACTGAGTCTGAATCCAGGCAGATAGTGTTTGTCAGTGTTACGGATTATAAATGAGATCGCTATCGAGCAGTATTTGACTCTGGAGGTCTGAGCAGCTAAATTAACCAAGCACAAACACACACAAACAAACAAGCAAACAAAAACACCTGCATTCATTTGCATGGTGTCTTCGCTGAAGGCTTTGAAGAAACGACAAGAAAGACAGGGAGAGGATGAGCGCCCCACACACACACACACACACACACAGAGCTCAGACCTTGAAACGAGGCACCAGGTGCGCATCTGGGAGTGTGACAAGTCTCACTCCCCCAATCACCACACACACACACTCTGCCTTATGAATAATCAGATCATGCATTATCACTGTGAAGAGTGGAAGAGGTCCATAAATTAGTTTGCGTACTGCTGGAAACATGATCCAAAATGTTAATTTGTGTGCGCACACACACACACGCGCCTCAATTAAGCAAGCCTTGAGAGAAATGCTCTGAATCCAAATGACTGATGTAGAGCGCTGGCTCTTGTTCCTTGTGCTCTACTGGGCATATTTATGAAATTATAGCAGATTCTTTCTCAGGCGCTTGAAGATTCCCTTAAGTAACGTTCAGTGTGTGTGTGAGAGCAGGACAAAGGAGAATACAGATTGCAAACATGACGGATGATGCAGCGGTCAGAATGGGAAGCTGTTGCACAGAGTAATTCCCTTCACTGATGTGTGATTTCATATTTCCAGTTCATATTTACATGCAGGTATTTTGCTCTTATCCAGGGTGACAGCATGAGGCATGAGCAGTGTACCTGCTAAGAGCTGCTGCTGTAATCATAAAACGTTCCTGTGCTTATTCTATACCAACATCTGATATCATGTGATGATATGTGACAAACCTAGTGTATGCTGTCACACTAATGAACAGACAACACGGAACGACAGAGATCTGGACGTAATTCACGATTAATGATGGCAATCAAAACGAAGCAGACTGCAGAAATATCGAGAGGAGGACCTAAAGCATCTTCCTACAATACAAGTAATCTCATAAGAACATAAAACTCTCTGGCTAGGTGAGAAAAATGTCTACAGACAACGCTAAGTGAGTGAAAATATCAGCTCTTATCCAGTATGTTGTTCTTGATGATCTGCCGTTATTGGTCATTGACACTGACAGTTGTTTTAACAATAAAACTACGTACTTTACTTGCAGCTCTACAGAAGTGCTTTTCGGAAGTGAAACAAAACCACGGTGACCCTACTCTATCCGTGACAACTAATGTAGCTAGCTAAAGCATTCATTTAAAATCAACTCGCTAATGTTATAAAGAACAAGTCTTGTAGCCTAAAGACTGGATTATACTTGCTGTTAACCATGCGTACTCAAGATGGATGCTGCAGAGATCCTGTGGTTATTTAGAGCATCACTTGTGCACATCCTCAGAAATTAACGCTACATGTCCACTTGAACAGTGGGAGCAGTACAGCACCATGTGACACAATGTCCGCAACTGACTAATCAAACTGTCCTTATGTACAGTTCTACACAGTTATTGAGTACTAACACTAACTGTTTTTCTTATTACATTTTGTGTTTGAATGTTAAAATCCTCTCCCATAATTTTCAAACCTATTAAAAAGCTCTGTTTTGCGTACCAGTCTTCTGGATTTTCTTGATTAGCGATTTATTTGAGATGCAGATCATGACAACAATCATGAAGACGGCGTAAAGAGAAACAATCGGTGTGTTCGACACTCGTTAAACATTATCGTTAAACATTTTACATTTTGACTTGGAAACCTGATGAACAGGGATGTTTTCGAGTGGATGTCACTTTTAATCCTCCATACATGCCACTTTTAATGCTCCAGATTTACGTAAGGTATGCAAGGGAGTGTGTGAACAATGCCGCTTGCATCACTGCTGCTTCATGTGTCAACACATTATGTGCTTTTTATAGCCACTATTTAAACTGGAGAGACTTAAACATAGTTAAATAAAATGTTTGGTAACATCCCTGATTGATTAATGGTAAGTAGGTTACTCATTTCAATATCCATATCGAAGAGGACCGTATCTAGAGATCTAAAACTAAATCCAGATTTCCGTACAAACGCTATATACAGTATATAGTATATAAACAGTGAAGCTTTAAGATCGTGAGATTTATGGTCTCTTAACCCTATCAGACTTGTCAGTAATTCTCTTACACATCTTTCACATTAAACATGCATGTTAGGTGAAATAGTGTGTGTCAGTGTTGAGCCACAGCTGCTAAAGAGGCTTTACACCCACTGGTGTTTAGGTAAGATCTGAATTCAGAGCATGACTGAGTGATGGGAGATGGAAGTGGGTGACAGCCAGAAGTTTGTGATGCAGGACAAAAAGTGGGGAAATAAATCAAATAAATCAGCTTACTGTGGAAGCGCCAGATGTGCAGAAACCTGCAGGTTTGTGGAGCAGTTTTCCCAAGCGCAGTATCTGGCAAACTGAGTCTGTGAAAACATAATAAACACACAAGTCCGTTTTTCCAGTCTACAGAGGTAAAATCCCTTCGTTTCATCCATGCATGGAGAGAGTACTCAACTGGTTCCACTTTTTCACTAACAAGATGCCAAGAGCTGCCGACACTTTCCACCAGTTTAGATTCAGAACCACTACAGAGTCGGAGGTCGGAGTTTCATAATGCGTGGTGTAAAATGAATATATTTAAAAATCCACATAGGAGCTTACAGGATTTATGATCTTTCATCTTTGAGCAGTATTACATAACACAATAATTACACATAAGATGAGAGAGTCATGTTTTATTGCTTTTTATTTAGCTGTTTATTCAGAGTGTGTAGCTGCTCAGAGGAGCTTTTGTTAGCGCTACTTGTTAGCCACAGGTGGAAAAAATACTGAGAAACTGTACTTAAGTAAAAGTTTCATATTTTTGTAAATATGACATTTACAAAACTCAACTAGTGCACTAATTTAACAAATTCATTTACAAACATTAACTAGCAAGCTAATTTAACAAACATATTTACAAAACTCAACTAGCTGACTAACAAAAATAATTTACACACAATAACTAGCTAGCTAATTTAACAAATGAATTCACAAAACTCAGCTAGCTCACTAATTTAACAAAAAAAAAGTTACAAATGATAACTAGCTAGCTAATTTAACAAACTTAAAGTTAATTTAACTCTACATACTTCTTTAGATCTGATGGCTAATTATAAAGACTAATATTTTTACGTGGGAGGAAAAGGAGATGTCTCAGTCTGTATGAATGGGTAGCTCTTCTTTTAAGAAGAAAATCTTACGAAGGGAAAAAAAAAGGAAAAATCTCATGCCAAACTGCACCGAGTACTCTGAAGGTTTCCCAGATTTCTGACCAGCAGCATTTTGGTGCCAGAAGCAGGTGAGTTTTGCTGTTTTGTGGAGGATAAACGAAGGAACTGTTCCTGATTAGAGTGAGTGAGTGAGTGTGTGTGAGTGAGTGTGTGTGTGTGTGTGTGTGTGAGAGTCATGTCTGGTGTTCGTACCTGATTTGTGACTCGGTTCGTTTGTCCGTCTCTCTGCTGTAGAATGGCTTTGAGCGGAGGAAAGCTGCTGGAGGCTCTGCTCTCGACACTGTGCTCACCCAGCTCATACTGAACAGCGAAATACAGCGGCGTGAAAATATCACGCACATCTCTCTGAAAACACACGACACACACCATTAAAAACTTCTTTTTTTTTTTTTTTTTAATATCACAGGAAAGTGAACAAATCTGATTCTGTTGGAGTATGTGAACTTTGGGGTCCAGGCCAGGGGAAAGAAAGAGAAAGAACTGAATAGTATATAAAATCATACTATGTCACACAAGCACCTCCAAACACACACACACACACACACCTTTCCCATATTTCAAACTCTAATTTCCTGGTTTTCAGTGTTGATTTTCAATGCTCTCAGAATTTCTTGCAAATTTCTTGGAGCGTGAACCGGGCATTATTATAAGACGTGTGCACTGTGACAAAGTTGCAGCCAGAGGATATATTTATTCTCATGAAGATGAGAGCAGGAAGTCAGAAAATAAAATGGTGATACAGGAGAGAGAGCAACACAACCAGTTTATCTATTAACCACCAGTGGACCTAATTCAGTTCCCACTTTCCTGAATTCTTTCGCATTGAAGTAAAATCTACTTTATTGCCAGTTCTTTTGGATTTTCATTGCCAAAGTAAGTACTGTACGTGTTGCAATTAAAATAGTCTGTTTTTGTGTTACTAATTATTGGTATTTAATCTGATATTGGAAAAAAAAACCACTGAATTTGCTGTGGGAACATTTTCTGATCTAATCCTTGCATATAAAAATGGGTAACAAATTACTTTAAAGCACACCACTATTGCACATCTCAGGGCACCACACACACACACACACACACACACACACACACACACACCTTTACACACTTGTTCAAAATTAGCCAATCCACCAACTGGCATGTTTTTAGGAGGTAGGAGGAAACCGGAGAACCCAGAGGAAGCCCAGATGGACACAGAAACAACATGCAAATCTCGACACAAAGCTCTGTAACCCAAGCTCAGGATCAAGCCATGGATTCTGAAGCTGTGAAGTGGCACAAAGTCCTCTTAACCTCCTTGTTTATATTTGTAGGCAGAGCCAAACAAAAATAACTGTCAGAGCGAGCAGATTGGTTTTTTTTGGGTGTAAGCAGGCGTGTCGTTAGCACAACAAAAACATTTCTGGTAAAACAGAGTGTGTATGATGTCGCCACACCCGCTCCGATCAGCAGAACCGTAAGCTGCTATAGCCATGAGTTGGGTGTGTTTCACACATTTTCCCCCAGTACGGAGAAAGCTAACAGTGAGACCTAACAGCAAAGATGACAGTGACCTCACACCATTCAACACAGAGCTTGACATATTTAATCGAAACATATTGAATTAGTATATTGCAGAAGCCTGAGTGTGTATGTGTGTGTGTGCAGTGTACAGTTGATTGATTAACATGATGCCTTAAATC
Source organism: Pangasius djambal (assembly GCA_022985145.1). Lineage (NCBI taxonomy): Eukaryota > Metazoa > Chordata > Actinopteri > Siluriformes > Pangasiidae > Pangasius > Pangasius djambal. Next base: position 25,269,173 of record CM040979.1, read on the forward strand.
CATCTATTTTACCGTCCTCAGAACAATCTTCACTCCATCTGCTCTGAGTGTCTCAGTTATTTATTAAGCTCTGAAAATGCACTTTAGGGAGAAATTGCACACTTGTTTATAGGCATCACTGCTATCGATATCGCTGCAACCTCCATTAATTACTTTGTAAACCCTGAGAAGCAGCAGAAGCACCTGATTATGGAGTCTGGAGAGGCCTTGCTGAACACCTGGACTGTTCACACACACACACACACACACACACACACTGATACACACTCTCATGTAGCATCTATCATCTTCATGCCACTCATTCTGTTCATCGCTCGGTTTCAGCTGAATCAACACTCTGACATGATGCAGCAAACTCATTTGGCAACTTCCTTGCACCAAGTGCTGCACATCACACACATGTGGGGGACATTTCCAGGAATCTGTTTGTGCTAAACTTAGAACTACATCTAGTACTACCTGTTTATGTAGCACTTTTCTATACCGTGGTCAGTATAAGCTGTGTTCTGGTATAAGCTCTTATTAATTATCAGGCAGCCACTCAGACCTGCAGGCTTCCAGCTAGCAGCAACACTGAGCATATCTATCACTGAAGGTCATATCTAAAAAAACATCCTGTAGGAACTAACGTATGAGCGCAATTTACAGGTTATTTACTAAACATATAATCTGTAATCTTAGAGAATCTGTATATTTGTGAACATGACACAGGGATGAACCGTCTCAAAACAATGTTGTGGAAAAAAAAAAA
>CM040979.1:25284377-25305206 GCA_022985145.1 Pangasius djambal
TTTTTTTTCTTCCCCCCACACCGGTACACACAGAGGTGATCGGAAGAGACAGCATCTTAATCAGAGACATTACATATCTTGCGGACTGAATTTTATGTGCCATTTTATACGCTGTTGATTCTCACAATAATATATATATATAAAAAAAAGACTGCAGGTTAAAATAGCATGAATATAGTCAAATTTATGTATTATGTCCTATTATAAAATTGGAAGAAACCAAATTATTGGTACATTTTTACTCATTAAGCTTGAAATAGTCTAACTAATCTTAAAACTAATCTGCCAATAGAAGAAAACATGTAAAGCTTAAAATTAGTTAAAATGTCTAGAAAGATTACTAGGTTTAGTAATCTTGTATATGGTTTAATCTTTTAATAGGGAATACTAGATACATTTGAGAATGTTCAAGATATTTTCACTTGCACAGTGAGCTGTTTACATACAGTAGCAGATGAATGCTTGGTGAACTTATTAATCCATGGACATAAAGTGTAGCATAATGTAAATATGGAAACTAACACATTATGAGTTTTTTCTGGCTTGTCAAAGTGTGTGTGTTTAAAGGTGGGCACATGGGTAATTGTAACCATCTGAATGGGCTGTGAGTTAAGCATGTGCATAACATGGGTCTGAATACAAAGAAATTTCCCTGCATAAATATTGGCATAACGTTTGGACTTCAGAGTGCTTTCACATCTATTAGTTTGCTGAGTCTGAATCAGAGTGAACTCTACTACTGCTACTTGATTTGGTTTGTTTTCTCATTGCACATAATTAAAACGAAACCAAAAAAAAACAAAAAGAAAAAAAAAATTATATGTTGTGGGATGTAGGGCCGAAAAATGAACAATAGAGAGATGAGCATTCCTATAAAAATGTATGCCCCACAATGTATAACAGAGCCAAAGTTTTTTTTATTTTTTTAATTTGTCACCCATCAACAGGATAGTAATCGGTCATCAGTTAAGTCACGTTGAAGTTACAGCAGTAGTCATCGAATGGTAGACTAAATCCCAGGATTGTCAGAATCAACAACTTGCGTTCAAACGGTATGTCAGTATTTATGTTGGGAAAGTTCTCAGTATTCAGACTCTGGTTATGCACGTGCTTAACTGGAATTTCTCGTGCAAAGTTCTTAAGCCTCAACTGCTCCGCTCTGAGCTTGGACTGAATTCTGCCTGAAGTTGTTTGAATAAACGCATCTGTCAAAGCAATAACCGTAAATGTAATAAAAGCATAAAGACATCTGCAGATCTCGAGAATGTGTGTTCTCTCACTTCAATCAAAAAAAGTTCTGGGAACTATGTGAAAGCACTGTATGAAACACGCACAGGAAGAGGTGCTTCTGCTACATGGTGTGGTATCAGTTTTCACCTTGCCGTGATTAAGGTAGACGTAAACACGACCCTCCTCTCTGACAGTGCTGAACATCGGCGCCCCGACCAGCAGATCAGAAAATCCGTCAGCATTCAGGTCAATCGCACAAACGCTCGCTCCATAATACGAGCCCAGCTGCAAGGAAAAAAAAAAAAGCATTGTGTGGAAATATTTTAATGCATTTTTATCATATATATTTTTAATTTTATGTAATACATAACATCAATTTTATTAGAAATTATTCATTAATAATATAATAAATATAATGAAATAAATAACAAAAATATATTTTTTGGTTTTACAATTATTGAGTTTTTTATTTTTTATATGCATATAAAAATATCATGTTGTTGTTGTTATTGTCATTATGACAACAAGATGACACATGACTCATTGTAGCTGCACTCACCTGAAAGCCGCTCGTTTCGTTCAGGATTTTCAGAGTATTGCCTTCCATTGTGAAGATGTAAGCCTGCACAAAAGGAATGAAATGTTATTCAAACATTTAACAAACCGTTATTTTAGACAACTCATTACAGATCTGCCTGATGATCATGATCATTAACAGTACAGATACTCTGCACTCTTTCGCCACACCACAGAATTGGTTAGATCGTCAGACACGGTCCTGTTTTATTTATTTTTTTTTTTTTTATGGATAGTAAAAGTTTACATTCTTCAGAATAACAGTCTGCTTCCTGTCTGTGCTCAGACGGAAGAGAAGTAACGGTCTACAGAAGGATGTACAGAAAAAGAAATCCATCCTGCTCACCACAGCAACATGCCTGGGTGACCTCTCTATGTAAGAATGTCAAGAAATGAGGAGGATTTTGAGGAAAAATCCCACTGCTTTTATTTATCAGCTAATTTTTTTAAAGTCCAGCTCTCAGCAGAGTAGTTACTGTCACTAGATAGTGGGAGAAAAAATTATACACCATCTAATGTCATCCTCTTATGAGCAAAGGTTATAAGTAGAAAGTGTGATGTAGTGAATATGTGATATGGGGATTAATGGTTATCGTACCCCAGGAAGGTTGTGTCCAAATCCTAAAAAACCTGCTCTCACGTATTTAAGCAAAACCTTTATCTTGTATTGCACACTGCCTCAAACATACTGGAAATCACTTTGAATAAAATCATGTGCCAAAATTAAGACATATGTATAAAAAAAATGGACTTACTTTGCCAGTCTGGCCATGTTGAGGTGCACCACCTACGATCTCCATACTGTTCGGGTGAACAAAGTGACCAGCACTTACAGAGTAACCTGAAGAAAGCCAAACAAACAAACAAAAAAAAAAGGTAAATTTAGTTTCCAAATGATACAGGACAGTATGGACGAAAACCAAACTGCGGTTATTCTGTTAGCTTTCATGATTGTGCTTTGCTTTGTAATTTAGCATGGTTTGTTGAAAAGTCAAATATTCACTGTCCCCAAATACACATAGAGGGTATCAGTATCAGTAATCAGTAGCTTGAGATGAGCCGATTTCATGTCCAGGCTATTAGACTTTTGTTCATAGTTCCCCAATTCTCGCAAAACAAAACAAAACAAAACGTCATTTGATACGTTAAACGTAATACGCTTCACAGTAGTTAGTGTGGCACACATTGATGCTCAACTATAAGCGCATGCTTCCGAATCCCAACCCTAACCCTAACCCTGCCGAACTACACACATCTACAGAGGTGCGATCTGACAGACAGTACAATGTTCTTTAGTGGGTGGATTGATTAGCATGCAGTCACCTCATAGTTCGAGAGAAAACAAAAACGATATCAAGATTTGAAGAATATCCGTTCGTCAACGACTTGATGACTTTTGACGAGGACACAAACACATTGTGAGCTAATCATATACACATTCATTTCCCTTAGTCTGTATTAATGCACTTAATTAGCTAACTAGCTCGCCAGATGTTATTACATTATGTTAGCTACCACTTTTTAACCTAGACAGTTAGGTTTCTGGGTAAAATATAGGACTGGGCAGCACAACGGTGCTTTGATTTGCCCATTGAGCTAGCTAATTAATTTGTGATTTGTATTTATGGTGTTCATGTCCTGCGCTATGTACGTAGACCAAAACAATCTTCATTTGCCGGATCGTGATAGTGCCGTAATTAAACGAATCACAGGGAAGACCCATTTGTAGATTTGTTTATAAGACTTATTTGCATTTTTCTGTTTCCCTACCAGATACACACTGACTTGTCAGTTTACTGAGTTTAGGGATCTCTTATAAACTCAGCAACCAAGTAGGTTTATTAGTGAGAGAACAGCACTAAAATGAACCGAGTGCTCGCAAACAGTTATACTTATTACCACCTGAGACCATATTATCATATTGTAAGTCGCAATTATACCATATTGTAAGTCGCAATAATGCATGACGCTTAAGTAAATAAAACTGTTTGCTGTTCCAGACAAAGATATACAAAGACTAAGAAAATAACGCCTACCCAAGGTGCTGTTTTGCTTACTACTTGAGCCTAGCATCTGATTGTTAAGCTACACCCATGACAGAATATGCAGCACACGCAGCAGCTGCACACATATGTGACTATTTCCTGTTTACTGTAACAGAAACTCTGTTCACATTTATCTGTTTTTTTTTTTTTTTTTTTTTTTTTTTTTTTTTTTTTTTTTTTTTTTTTTAAATTTTATGAGTTTGAAACCCCTGCTTCTCTCCTAGAGGTCCTTCATCACTCTCGTCTGTTTGCAGTCTGTAGATTCTCTTGCATTAGACTCACTTTATAAGGCTATAAGGCTTTATAATAACTTGAAGTAAATGTTTTCTGTAGGAGTTTTGGAGAAATCGTTTTGGGGAAATTTTGGCCCACTCGTCTTTACAACGTCACTTCAGTTCATTGATGTTTGAGGGCATTCTTTTATGCACAGCTCTCTTAAGATCCTGCTGCAGCATCTCAATGGGGTTGAGGTCTGGACTTTGACTTGGCTATTCCAACACCTTGATTTTTTTTTTTTTAGCCATTCAGGTGTTGATTTGCTGGTGTGCTTGGGTTCATTGTCCTGTTGCATGACCCAACTTCAGCCCAGCTTACACTGCTGGATAGATGGCCTCACATTTGTCTCAAGAATATTCTGGTATAAAGTGGAGTTCATCGTTGTCTCAATGACTACAAATTACCCAGATCCTGTGACTGCAAAACAAGCCCAAATCATCAGCCTTCAATCACCACCAAGCTTGACAGCTGGTATGAGGTGTTTGTGCTGACATGCTGTGTTTGCTTTCCACCAAAAATGGTGCCATGCAGGATGAACAAACATCTCCACCTTTGTCTCATCAATCCAAATATTGTTCCAGAACCTTTGTGTTTTGTTAACAGGCAATTTTGCACAGTCATTCTCCATATTCTTTTTGGAGAGAAGGTGCTTCTTCTTAGCCACCCTTCCCTGAAAGCCATACTTGTTCAGTCTTTTTCTGATTGGGCTGTCATGAACACAAACATTTCACACTCTTATAGAGGCCTGTATGTCACATGGTGTAGCTCTTGGGTTTTTCTTTATATCTCTGAGCATTAAATCAACCCTTCCGATGGATGAGCAGCGACAGTTGCTTCTCTTAGGTCATGGCTGATGTCCTTTCTTCTTGGAATGTTGTAGACACACACCTGATTGTGGCAGAACACCAAGCTGCCAAAGGTTCTGCTTTTAGAGACGTAGTCAATCATCTTGATGATGAACTAATCTTGTACATTTCATTAATTACACCTGGCTTCAAATTACTCGCTTAATGATTGTGGAAGTAGTGGAAGGGTGTACTTATTTTTCCCACTTGGTTTATGAATGTTGGTTTAATTTCTGGGGAAAATGACTACATATTGAAATCTGTTGTGGTTTTTTTTTATGTTTTTTTTTTTGCTGTTGCTGTCACCCGAGTTATTTGTTTGTTAAACAATAAATATAAAACATAAATAAAAATATAGAATTGAAGAAGGGTGTACTTTCTTTTTCTCATAACTGTTTGTGTTATTTTAGATCAGCAGCTATCAATATGATCTGGAAGTTTTAAAATTATAAATCAGAAATCTGAAAATGGATAAATAAATGACATTTGTTTCTGTAGTATATGACAGCCATCCATTGTAACTAGCTATCATTACTGGCTAATAGCTAACTTAGCCAAGAATGCTTAGCTTTTTAAACTCTGAGTTTGCTTTGCACTCTGTACACTGATGTGAACATAGATACAGGTATGAAAATAGCTCAAGCACTAATCTCTTACACCAGCACCTTAAAGGGCTTGTCCCTCTGTGTGAAAATAGAGAAGCTGAATCTTGTGTTAACCATCTAAAGAACCTTTGAAAAACCTTTTCTACGAAGAAAGAAATTGCTGACCAATAGCGATTCAAGACAAAGTGGAGCTGTGGCATTTGGAAAATGACGACTGATTAATTCCCCTCGCCGCAGAAATGGAAAGTTAGCATGTGGTTACTAGTCTGAAAATGACTAGGCCCTTGGAAATTCTCCTGAACCCGATGATTATCACAAACCTTTAATCACACGCAATTCTGAGCCTTCTATTCTCCTACTTTTTTCCTTCTTTCTACGTCTACATTACAGACGGTAAATGCATTCGCCAATATTAAACTGTCACAATAATCACCTGCACTCTTATCACAGTTTAATATCAAGATAATACAGCACAAACTAACACTATTATTGTCATGCCATATAATTGCCATATCCTGCATAATATCCGACCCTTTTTGTGTTCCACGTTCCATATAGGGTCACTGTTTCCTGTTCTCTGACAATTACAGGTCTATCCCTAAATCATATTTTACCTGAATAATGTATCTCACCCCCATATCCATCATATGCGTGTGTACATAGTGTATAAGTATGTTGAGCATTGTGGTACAGTATCAAATGATGATACGTTATGTGTTATGGATTAGAGATGAGGCTTCAGTGAAGGAAGCAACCGAACAACGAATTCCACGTCTTACCAAGGTAGCTGCCATAGAGCACCGTGTTATCATCATCCACGTAGGCAGAAAAGACCTTACTGGACATGTTGTAGACCAGAACAGAGCCGGTCCAGTAAGAGCTACCAGGAGCTCCCATTATCATCAGATCCTGCAAAACACACCAACATCAGCATCAACACAGGGAATACAGCCAATGATGTTAAATAACTACATTTAATCAATCAGTCAGCAAGTTCATTTATAACACAGTGGGTTTGTTTACTTGATTCTGATTGGTCAGCTCTGGCAGTAGGGCTGCGTTGAAATTTTACATTAACGCACTTGTTATTGGTTCTACAGTAACAGCTTGTTCACAAGGACTCGTATGGTGGATGCTCCACAAAAACGAATAAAAAGCATTGTTGATATAGTGAAGATTTCTGTAAGGAGATGTTTATTTAACATTTATGGAAGGAGTCTCCAGTGTCAGCCCTTTGTAACAGTCAGTGGTAAAGCTGTAGCTTTTTCTGACATGGGAAAGTCTTCAGGATGGAAGACTGGCAATTTGCTGTAGTATACGAGGAATAAACCACTCTGGATGTGTTGTTATTGGGAAAATGATTGTTGTTGATTGTTTTCCTATAACAGCACACCTGCTAGCTGATTGGCTAGCATTGCTTTGATGGACAGAGGATGCATTTTACAATCACTTAAGGGCAGGGTGAAACCACTGTTAAGAAAAAAATCTTACTTAAACTATATAACACTTTATAATCTCATGTAATTTTGAGGTTCAGTATTAAAACAAACTTTTTTGTGAATACTTTTCAGGCCAATATCCAACACGAAACTTGCCTTCTTCTCTAAAAAAAATAAATAAATAAAACAACACGAAAAAAACACTGTTTCAGACCCAGCTGTAGGTAACGCATGTCTAATCTGGTAAAACATGTAAGTACCTCAGTAAGAAAATTTGAAATCCCGGCTTGGCAGGATCCATAGTCTTCACCGAACTTCCTCTGATGATCTGCACAGACAAACAGCCATTTAGCCATGCTGTCTTTCCACTAACTGCTGAACACTGTGTCTTCTGTTCATTCATAGTATACAATGCCTCAAAGACACATTAGCGTGGCGGATCGTAAATACAAGTACCTCTGTAGCAGGGGATGTAGTGGGTTGTGCGGTTAAAATCGGAGTTGAACTGGAAGCACACACCATGTGGCAGCTTGTTCTGATTTTCTTTTTGCGAGAAGAAGACATTCTTCCAGCGATGTCCACATGCCTGAAATTGGAACCAGTGTGAGGGCTTGCAAGACAAGTGCACTTTTGTATTAGACATAATGAGCTGCAGACTGCACAGCGCCTCTCGCCATCTCTCCTCCTGCAGCATGACTGTCAGATGAGCTGATAACCACAACACAACTACCCATTTTGACTCATGTTAAAGTTTAGAAGCAAACTATTATAAATACATGCTCAAAGTGCCAGTGTTCGATTACTGAGGTCAGTTCTAAGTGTACATAAGCTTGCAAAGAATCATACGCTGATAAGGGAAGGTCAGGGTTCCGAGATTATTTACACTGGTTTAATAAGTTTCACCCATGAGCCTCTTCTGCACTTTTATGGACTTTAGTCGGGTCATTTTCATTAAAAAAATAGTTAGTATAGTCTGGGAGGATGGGAGACTTCTTGTAAAAATATACAGTTACATTATAGCATATTGACTTACATCTGAACACTATTTTGGGTCTATCATTATATCTATATTTTTCTAACACAAAGGATCTTTTGCAGACCCTTTTAAATGCAAATTAAATTCCACACACCGCCTCTAATTAGATTAAAGAAAATCCAATTATTCAAATATTAGGCACATTATTTAATGTTTACAAAAATAGTTATGCTTACAAAAATATTCTGGTTATTTACTGGAGCGATAGAGGTTTTCATATGTCCACTGATATAACACAAGCTGCCATTATTTCTACCAGTTCAATTAAAGGGACCAATTAAACCTGGCTAATAACTAATAAAAACTCAGTATTCAGTATAATCATTTTGATAACGTTTAATTAAATTAAAAAATTAATAATATAATTAAAATAAAAATCACAGACGCTACTTTGAGAACCATTGTTCTAATGTGAGGCATTTATTAATAATATTTAATTAAATAATTAATTAAATAATTATTAATTAATTACACTTCAGATATTACACATAAGGCAAATATATTGTTAACTTTTTTTTTTTTTTTTAAAAAAAAAAAAAGGGAATCATTTCACAGCACACCCCTACAAGTAAACTTCTTAACAATGCTGCATACTCAGCGGTTTTGCTTTCTTGTTCTCTAAAAGAGGGTAATCTGGATCTTAGTCATGTCTGACGGCAGCTAGTCACTTCTCAAATTCATAAAATGCGCTAGCTGTTACATCTACACGCTACATCAGCTACGCTGTATTCCGATATGAAAGTGCATAAGACACAGCTGTTATAAATTTTTGGATCCAGTTTGATCTTGCACCATGTGCGGCAGTGTTAACCAACATAATGTGGACATTTTAACTTTAGATCAATATTTGAAAAATGATCACAGCTGAAAAGCCCTGGCTCAATCCATCATGAGGCATCGTATGTTAGGAGTACAGGAGGTGTTGATTTCAGTCACCGTGCCCTTTATCACACATTTAAGGTTCCACCCAAATCACTTCGAGCACTAGTTAGAACTTTTTTCCATTTTAATCTAGTCAAAAGTCAGAAATGAGGACACTGAAATAAATGTGTCATGTTTACTTTATAACAAACCACACCCCGCCTTAAAAGATTCAACTATTTATTTGACTTTGCAGGAGCTCGCTTAGCACTGGTCATTTTACTGCAACATAAGCCTTCATTAGCGAACTTCTATATCTGTAAACTGTCAGAAAAGATCTTGTACAGGTATACTTTGTCTCTCAAGATACAAATATTTATCAAGCTGGATATGAGCATATTTATTTGCAAATTGTTCACAGGAGCTTTTACACAAGAAATGCGATATTCCTGAAAATCCACTTCGGAATAAGATTCATATCCTACAAGAGCTTCTGAGTTTGTGCAAATTTTACGTACATAAGGAGACTCGCTAATATGAGCCTCGCTAGGGTTCATATAAATAGTGAAGTGTTGCTGCCAATTTATATACAGATTACACTGACAAGTTAAACTTTTTATTTGTTTCAAATACAGACAAATTTAGGGAACATTTTGTGAAATTCTCCCTGAAACAAATCCATAAATTAAGACAAATCATGCAATTAGGACACAAATAATGGCACCCTATAAAAGGAGGAAGCATTAGTCTGTGCCTATGGTAGCTGACGCACTGCAGTGGCTGAGCTGCATTACTGGAAAATTTAGCACACACCAGAATTAGGGGCGTTCTTTCACCATTTAGTTGTTATTTGTCAGTTTTGGCTCTCTGTGAGCTTTGCCTTTTATGGAGTTTTGTGGGTGTCACTAAATGTGAATCAGCTGTGCTGTGAACATGCTTGGTAATTTATGGCTGATTTGCATTTATGAACTGAAAATTACCAAAACCTTTACAGGTATATTGGTGGGTATTTTAGTTCAGTTTGGCCTACAAAAGCATTTACACACAACTTGATAAATTAAGCCGATTGTGGACACACCCTCAAAGTACAACAGTGGTCCTTATTTATGTATTTTAGTTTAAAATGTACACTATACTCACTACATCAGCTAGAAAAGCTAGTACATTTTTCCCTGAGAATATACATGATATATGGTTGTATAGTAGCTCAGTGACCTTATATACTGTGATAGCTCATTATATTAATTTAATGAATACTAAAAGGGAACTTGGAGTCGTACCAGTACATCACCGTTGGATGGCCTTCGGGAAAGGCTGACTCCGAGCCACTGGTTATCGCTTTCAGCTTGGCATGTTTTCCCACACTGCGACACACCTGTGCAACATCCAAACACAAAATTGTTACAATCATAGGTATACATATAGTACTGGAGCCCAAGATAGCTTATGACACCATTACATACAGGTGTGACACAGTAATGGCCTCCATTTTGGTGCTCCATGACCATACTGTAAATTATATGGTTATGTATGGACGCAATATAAAAATATTGCCAAACAATGCAGACAGAATGAAAATGTAAACATGTTTTCCAGCAACAATGTGTTGTTTGAATACATTTCAAGTCTTATTTCATTGCTTCATTGATGTTAGCTTCAGCATGCATTGTTAAGTGTTACTTAAAGTATGATTAGTTAAGTAGCTAGCTAACTCAAACATTAGCTAACAATGATAGCATTGTACAGTAAGCTCCAGTATTTAAAAAAAAGTAGCTAACTTCAGACACCAAACATATTTTGGCTGCATTTAGATTGTAGGTAAAAATTCCAACAAACTAAAAGTTCCAAAATTCTCCAAGGACTGAGCACACATTTCCAAACTAGCTAGAGTTAATCATCTCTCAGAAGCGGATGGGTTAAGTTACATTCCTCTGAAGGGTTCGGAGGTTTCTCAGGTTGCTAGTGTCTCCTCCGGCTTGCTCATTAGGGATGTAGATCAAGACCCTGATTCATGCAAAGCAACTTTGTGAAAATGTCTATTGTTTAAGTGCTAACCAAATAAAACTGAATGGTATAGTCTCATATCTCTAAAAAAAAACCTCTCCCAATCTACAGCACTGTTTAGTGTTCTGATCATCAGACCCCAGTTACACTTGGTCATCTCATGCATCTTCAGTATTATTGCGATTGGGATTATCCACATAAAAATGCGGGTGTAAATGCACCCAAGACACATGAATAGAATAATCGGTCAAACCATTTCAGGAGGTCTGAGAGACATTTTATATAAGCGTAAATGCATCTGTCCATGACATCCTGCCTTACAGTAATACAGAAATGGAGGACATGCTGAGTCAGCATACACAGAAAAATAAAAAATAATCTGATTTGTCTCAAAAGGAAGCATGTGTAAGGTTGCTCCTCCAAACTGTAACAAAATGTGATTCAAATGTAAAAAATTCTTATTAGTGATTAGGGATAATATCAAACAGATACAAAAGAACACAAAATGACTTTAATGAAATTTAAAACGCTATGCACAATTGCTTTTTTTTTTTTTTTTTTTAAATTTGCTGCATCGTCATCTTTTGCATACAGCAGCCAGAACGGAGAAATAAAAACCAGAGGAAGTTGTTTGTCATTGTTCTAAGCTAATTTGCATATCAGATATAATACACCAATGAGACATGTATTTAACGACAATGACAATGATGAAGTGTAAAGAGTGTTTTAGCATCTTGAAGGTTCACTCTTGGGGTAAACTGTCAATCTGAAAGCAAGAAGCTTGTGTTGTACTGCATGCTGTATGACTCATTTCTGTATTTCATATATTCTCTTCTTTATTTCGTGGTTCCTCCAGCTATCATAAGATAAGATCCAAATTGACTTTGCTTTGATGTTTCCACAGCTTGTGGCAAGAGGTGTGAAATGATGCACTAAAGTTTAAGTTCACAGGAAGTGATCTCAGTTCACTTTCTGTGAACTTGAACTTTTTAATATGTGTATTATTCCTTACTCACAGTATACAGGCATAGAACAAAGGCAAACAGTACTTAGTGTGTTGAAAAGATGTTCAGTATGAACAGATTAAGCATCCTGGGATGAACACAGAACATTGTTTATGATTACAGCAGCGGTTCCTATGAAGAAATCTACAGGATCCAGGTGAGATTACCCACTGAAGCAAGGGTGAAAACTGTTTTTGTGGAGCACGGATCTTTAAGGATATCCATGTGAGACCACTGATATTAGCAGAAGTTGAGTCACATGTGCTCTGCTGCGTCATGACCGCTGTGCTACCTCAAGTGAAGCATTACACTAACACATGTTGGAAGTGTGCTAGACTGTCTGGCTGATGTCATGAGTTTCCGCCCAGAACCTAGTATACATTGTTCATCTGTTCTCACTGGAAGCCATTTCTCATTCACACGCAGCCACTGTAAGGAATAATGCTTAGCCCTGGTTCTTCTGTACAATTTCTGGGAAAAAAAATTCCTGATGGACGAAGGATGTTTTGCACTTCCTGTCCAACTCCTGCCTGACCTGGAACAATGGCAGTCTCATTTTCCTTATTTGGGAAAAGTGAGATAGCCATGCTCCATAATGACAGGAAGAGAAATGTGACCAGCCCTCTCCACTAGCCCACTTCATTCATGGCTCATTTGTTCAGTATGTACACAAGTGGAAGAAGAGGCCACTAACTCTGACCTGCTTCCAAACCAGTGGCATGTGAATTTGATTGAACTGAGATGTTCAGAGCTCCAGAGATTTGATGTCTAGACATTGAGCAAGAGAGCATGAACAGTGACAGAACTCTGTTTGTGTATTGGGAAATTCAGGAAGGAAAAACATGCCTATATGACGAGAAGATGGGGAGTAAAGACAGGACAACTAACTGCAGTGTCCACTACACAAACAGGAAATGAGTTCCCATTTTTGAGTCTCAGTTCCTCTCAAGGTTCCTCCCTCATTTTCTCTGAATTTGCGTAAAGATATTTTGAGATGCTGATTATTGTTAAAGCAATACCACCCAAAACTAATAGCTAATAAACTCACAAGTCAAAAGCAATATTCTCAAAGCAGTTAGTTCACTGACTATCAAGTGACACTTGGAGAAGATCACCTACCAGTTTGGAGCTCCTCACACTTCTTACTTGAAACATTGCACTTGTAAATGGCACCAGGTTTTTGAACATTGGAGAAAAACTCAGAGTCAGCAACTGGTGCTCCAACAATCAGCCTAAAAGTGACAGAGCAATCCAGGTTACGTGTGTTAATCTAACACACATATCATAATGTTACACAATCCATTCTGCGTAATGGATCTTATGTAGCCTTCTATATCATATACTGAATATCGAGAAAATTTATAAATATACACATCAGAAAAAAAGCAAAGGTGGATGAAAATCTTTTTTTTTTTTTTTTAAAAAAAAAAGGGCCTTCATAACACATCTTTTCTAATGCTGAACGGGTTTAAGATCAAAATTTGTAATGCCACATTAGGGGTTTTATGATAGATAAGAAGGAAAAAAATTATTTTTCATCATGAAGTAAGTTTTATCATGTTAAAGTAAGGTTACTACTGTAACTGGATTCACTACCAGCACATTTATAAAGCTTTAAGATGCCTTCTATGAAGTATACACCATGCATCTTTTCTTTAAATTGTATAGAGAAGCATGACACAGTTATGCTCCTTAAGCAGCCTTGGTCCATTCATATAAATAAATAAATAAATAAATAAGCAAATAAGCATGACAACTTCACTTAATGACTTAATGATAGGAATCACTTTTGCAACTCCAGATCTAATGCATCTTCAAAACCTCTCACGCGCAGTCTATAAGATACAATATAAAGATTATAAGAAGTCTGATAAAAGTTGTCCGCACTCACCACGCGCTCTGCTGGTGTTTATGGAGCAGAACCGAGTAACCGAATAAAGATTCGCTGGGTCCTCCAAAGTGCACCGAGTTATCCACGTCTAAGTTATAGCAGTCCACCGAGTTCAGCAGGCAGCACGCGCAGCCGAGCGCGGACAGCAGCACGCTCACGCGCCACCGGGAGCTCCTCCGGTTCTGGTCCTCTGTAATAGTCATGGTCCCAGATGTTTTTATCCTATTAGTATTTAAAAGTTCGCGTGTTTGGCTCAAAAGACAATTAAAAAAAAACAAAACAACAATCTCCGACAATTTAAAAAAAAAAAAAAAAAAAAAAGGTTCTGGTTACTCTTCATTTCATTCCTTTCAAAAAGTTTTCGGTGCGCGCGCGTAGTACGTGTGTGTCTGTCCGCGCGCCTGTTGCGCTCTGAGTCCGAACATCTGCTGCTGCTGCTGCTGTTGCGGACCGGCGCGCGCGACCTCCTCCTCCTACACCTCCTCCTCCTCCTCTCTTCCTCTCCTCGGGCTACAATTTCGTCACGCACGACTGGGGTCGGAGGGAAGAGAAGTCGCTTTGATGTTGATCTCTGGGAGCGCGTGGAGGCCTGAAGGGGGCGTGGCTGAAAGGTTCTAACATCCAAAAGTTCTGATATTAGTCTATTAATTAAGAAAGCCAAAAAGTGACAAATATAATAAATATTAATGTATAATAAAGAGTGTAACAGGAGTGACATGCGTTGTGGACTTCTGCTCTCCACCTCAGTGGTTGCTGTGCATTGCTTTTCTGCTCACCGTGCTTGTAAAGCGTGGTTATTTGAGTTACCACAGTTTCCTGTCAACCAACTCCAACCAGTCTTGACCTCTCTGTAGAACTCACAGAACTACCACTCACTGTATTTTTTTTTTTTGTTTTGTTTTCTGCACTATTCTGTGTATAAAACAAAACTTTAGAGACTTTTGTGTGTGAAAATCCCAGGAGACTTCTGAAATACTCAATCAACCATGCCATGGTTGTAGAAAAGTCACTGAAATGACATTTTCCCCCATTCTGATGTTTGAAGTGAACATTATCTGAAGCTCTTGACCTGTATCTTCATGCTTTTATGACTTGTGCTGCTGAAATATGATATGGCTGTTTGGAAAATTGCACAAATGTGCAGGTGTAGAGGTGTTCCTAATAATGTGTCACTCTATGACCACCATAGTGAATATGGCTCAGTGACTTTGTATTTGAAAGTGTGTATAATTTGACTACCTAGCTATTTGAATGAATGAATGAATGAACGAACGAACGAACATTATAATGTTTTACTGACACAAATCTGTAAAAGTTGAAGATAGGAACATTTGGGACTTACATCTCACATTTTAATAAAATGAAGTGCCATTAAACTATTACACAAATACAAAAACTAAACCCCAGACTTGGTCTTGGCTAACCATCTACATGTGGGTTAAGAAGAAAAACTCCTCATTTAAGTCATAATAATGTGTAATACAAAGGACATACACGAGCATGAGTTATATGTGATTAAATAATGTGGGCTTACAGTGCTGTCATGTCATTATAGCATGTGCACATAAGGCACAGGACGTATAACAGTCAAATAAATTAAACTGACATTATCAAACTATTTTTTTCCTATGACAGAAAATGATTTTTAGGCTAAACGATGTTCTGAGGTTGACGACAGTGACTTACTGCATTCCTCGAGTAGCAGAGCAGGATTTATGGACCGAGTGAGTAAGTTTGGAAGAATTCAGCATCTGTAATGCGTTGTGAGTCCTGCTGGCTTGTCAGCAGCAGAAGATCGTAAATGAAGCCCTCAGCCATTTCATGGGTTTAGGAAAAGCTGAGCCGTCTGGTTTTATCCAGTGTTGAACAACACTAAGCAGCAGATCTCATTTATGATGCACATTTTCTGTATGAGAACACATTTTCAGGAAAACAGTTACTAAACTGGGGATTTTGGGTAAACCCCTGTCACTGAGATGTTCATTTAAGGTAAAGTTAAGGTTTATAATTGGACTTTAGGAAGTTTTGGCAGGGTCAGTAGTTCTTGACTAAAACCTTGGATATAAACACACTTGTCTAAAAACTATCAATTGGAGGATGGCACACAATTACGTAAAACTCATGGAACAGCTATTAGATCAATAGTGAAACAAACAAAACATGTTAATGGACAGGAAAAAAAAAAAAAACATCCTTAGTACCTCAAGCTCACTATGAAGAATGTTTCTGTTTGCCATTTTCTGCATTTCTGGGCTGATTTCTGGATCACGCTGATTGATGATGTAAAAAGTAGCAGTAACATAATAATTTTCTTTAACCGATTGTATAATCT
This sequence comes from Pangasius djambal, assembly GCA_022985145.1. NCBI lineage: Eukaryota > Metazoa > Chordata > Actinopteri > Siluriformes > Pangasiidae > Pangasius > Pangasius djambal. Next base: position 25,300,522 of record CM040979.1, read on the forward strand.
GACATGGAGAACACACTATCACACAGTATTTTATAGAATTCAGCCAAGATTTTACTGGGATAATCTCATACAGTGTGATAAGTAATCATCTTAAAAGACTGCTCAAGTCAGACAGTGTAAAAGCGGCTTTAGGGAACAATAATGTACTGGTACAGTACCTTCATTTCTGATTTATAGAGTTGTAAAGAAAGCCGCTCCAGCAGACACTTATAGGTCAGAAATAGCAGCGCCAAAAAGATTTCAAATCTGGGCCGAAAATAACCCAAAAGCAATCAACCCTATCTAACGCTTTAAATTTTGCTATGTAAATGTCCTAATAAATGGTGTTTCATTTTTTGACCAAAAGTGGTGCAAATGTAAGTTCTGGTCCGTATCAGGTCAGAGATAACGTCTGGTCATGGCTGAGTTGTATTTGTGTTTTGGCAGCCAGATTTGGATGAGTTCATTACTGTTATTCCATGCCATCACTCTATTACTATCTGGGAGGACGCTTGTGCTTACATTACATTTACTCACTTTGGCAGCTGCTTTTATTCAACGTGACTTACAACTGATTGAGAATCCAAAAATGAAAACCGCACAATTATCCCTTCAGGCCAAATGTAGCTGACGAGCCAAAAACATTTGTCTCTTCAGTCTTGCACTGTAGGTACAGGACTAATGTAGCTGACAAGTATTATCGCAACCAGTTTAGGGTTGTGCAGACTGCATCACACATACACACACCTCAAGCCTCATTTTAAAAAAAAATGTTCATTTTAAAGGGTGGGATGTGGAGAGGCAGGTAGCTTGCCCTCCTTGCAGCTCCAGAGTTCCTGGTTACTGTCTGTAAGGAGTTTTGTATGTTATCTCCATGTCCATGTTGTTTTCCTCTAGTCTGGATTGACTTACTCTAAATTCCCCCTAGGGGTGAATGTGTGTGTGAATGTGTGTGTGCACACACCCTGACTGGTGTCCCATCCTGGGTTTATTCTCATCTGACACCCAGTGCTCCTGGGATAGGCTCTGAATCCACCACTACTCTGACCAGAATAAAGCGTTTACTAAAGAAGAATGAATGATACATTTATAACATACAATTCATAATTAAGACATTTCTGACATACAATTTTACCTCCAATTCCATAAACATTTTATTTGAATAGTGCTTTTTTCACGATACATTGTAACAAAGCGGTTTTACAGAATATTTACATTTACATTTATAGTATTGTATTATTATATTTATATTTCATTTAGATTTAGATTCCTCATGAGCTAGCTGGAAGTAATGGTGGTAGGAAAAACTCCCTGAGACGACATGAGGTGGAAACATCAACAGGAACCAGACTCAAAACGGAACCCATCCTCTTTTAGGTGGCATTACTCTGCTCCAATTATATATAAAGTAAACGGTACTAAATGTGCTGAAAGGATTCAGTTCAGTAGGTCTTTATGATTACAGCAGCAGTTCTTAGGTACAAGAAGAAAGTGACTGCGCTTTAAAAATGACTGTGAGGATGACTGTGTTTTTAGCTCCGCACTGTCATTTTGTCTCTTTTTAAACATGGCAGTACGGTATACAGTGACAGAAACCACATCAGCAAGTCTGTCTGAGGTGATCTGAGGTAAGCATGCAGCGACAATTCATGCAGCGGTTTGGACAATGCTAAATGCTACTGTGTCTCCAGTGCAAAACTAAACAAGCAAACATCCAACTTTAAAGACAGCACAGCGCATTTCATATCTTGCTATCAGTGTTAATTTTAATGCTTTAAGGCTCGAGTACAGTCCCATAAGATGCAACAAAACCTCCAATCTGTTATCTGCTTTGGTAACTCATCCACTGGGCGATTTTTCAAGAATCCCACGTCCAAACATTTCACATTTGCGAGAGGCTTATGACCATGATGAAGTGATGTTTGTAATGTCGGCATAGTGCTAAAAACACACACACACACACACACACACACACACACACAAAACCTTTTTTGAGCGAGCCAAGAGAGCTGTTCCCCTCTAAGCGAGGTTGCACATGCTAAATGAAGTAGTGTTAAACAGCGAGAGCCCTGGGACACTATCAAGCACTATCATGTGTGTGTGTGTGTCTTTCATTACCTATCAATAGACACAACAGTGGTACTTACTTGGCCCCAGGAGTTCACACAAGCCCCTTTAAGAAGTGTGAATCAAAGACTTGGCTTGACCCGCTCTCACCGTCTTACCATCTCTCTTGCTCTTTCAGTCTCTCTGCTGCTCTTTCTCTGAGAAACAAGTCACATAAATTAGCGTAGCAAACAGAAGCCAGAGGCTGTAATCGCGTCATCTCCTTGTTCAGGCTTTCCATGACTCAGAGTCAAAATCCAGAATAAAGGTCAAACTAGACATAAAGATGTTCGTCAAAAGGCATATCCAAACACAGAACAGACAGACGGGCCAAGGTTCGAAACCAGAAAATGCTTGAACCTGCAATTTGAATTTCTATAACGAGATGATTATGTAGCATTTTTGGAAGGAGTCTCCAGTGTCAGCGCTTCGTAACAGCCAAAAGTAAAGTTTTCTAAAGTCTTTAGGGCAGACTGCTTTGCGGTCAAGTTGCCTTTTTTCTCATTAACTTCAGAGGCTGGTGAAGGAATGACTGTTTACAGCTGCTATGATGTAAGTGATAGCAGGAACTATCTTGTCTCAGGGATGTTCCATGTTTTAAATTGATAGAATCATAGAGAAAAATGTAAGCACTGACAAATAGCTGTGGTATAAGAGGAATAAAACACTGAGATGTACTGTTCTTAGAATATAATCAATGCTGGGATGGTGTGATGTAGTCCAACATAAAGCAGAGTGATCCCAAAGATGATTATTTTCCAATAACAGCATGTCCAGAAATGTTTAATTCAATAACAGCATGCTGACAAGTGTTTTATTCCTAACTTGTAGCATGAAAAGACATATGCTTTTATCTCGGGAAGCAGGTTGGACAGGGTACTGTTTGTCAGCTAGTAATAGTTCAGTCTGTAACAGTTGTTCCTGCTAAGACCAAGACAGACCTTCAAGCTTTTCTCAGGAATATCTGGTTACTATAAGCATCTTTTTAAGAATCTTTCTGATACAGTGCTGCCACTTACAAATCTTCTCCAAAACACCAAAGCATTGTGTTGTGCTCTAGCTGCAAGTCTACTTTCAAAGCTGTTTCGTTTTTATTTAGTGTGTCTGCTCTGTCTGCTCCAGATCTCAACAAGCCTTTTATGGTTGAGATTGATACCATAGTACACTATTAATAGTACGCTACTAATATACAGGACACATGAAGTACCTGAAGTGCCAAAAAATGACTTGAGTCAAAAGCGGGAAGTCGAAACTTGGAATAAAGTCATTTTTCAACCTCCGTGCATTCAAGATACAAAGTGGGGGGCGGGGGTAATGGTTAGCAAATATATTGTTAGCAACAATCTAGCCAGCTAACTGTGTGAACTATTAGTCAGGGTTATAAATTCATCAAGCAAATATGTCTGTATGTTAATTGATCTAGAGCCAATACTACATATATACAGCATAACTGATTTAAAGTTAAGAAGTCCTACTGTGTTAACTGTTGATGCTGTGAGCAGCCGAGTTGATTTGATGTCACTTGCTGACAGTTCAGGAGACCTTCCCAGGTCGAGGTTGTGTTTTCCTTGTTTTTCCCTAGTAGTAGGTCACAAATTCCAAGTTATGAGTTTAAGTCAAATGCAGCATAAGTAGCAGAAGAGGCTAAGCCATCAGAGGCCAGTCTGAAATCTTCAAAATGGCCAACACACCAAGTAAGAAACACTACTACACCTGAAACAACATTTGAAGCACACAGTTTAGGGAGGATAATTTCAGGTTTAAAATTGTTGGTAGTTTCTGTGGAGGCTGTTCTGGATGCTCAAGAATGGAAGATACTATATACTACATGGTCAAGTATATAATATGCATACAGGTAGCTCTCAGTCTGAGAGAGAGCACAACAGTAAAGAAAACCTGGAACCAGTAGAAAACAGGAAACAGGAAACAGGAAATAAACAAGAGGCCTCTATGACAACAACCCTGCATCAACAGTACACTCCAAAGCCAGTCTCACCCAACTTTCACACTTTTCTTGTCACAGACACCACATACACCTCAGTAAGACAAATCAGAATCCTGTTTCATGTTCAGTATTTTTAAATGGAAACTCAGTAATTATAGTATGAGTAACACCATTTGATTTAACCTATTATCCAACTAAACACTAAACCACTTGTGCTGGTCATACAAATGGAATATTTAGTCTCAGGTTCGATAGCTAACTAAACATTTACAGCTAGCTTACAAATACTGCTGCATGGTGTTGTTGGTGATCTGCTTATTCAGTCAGACTTAAATGCAGGTTGTGGACAGAAAGTCAGTGGGCAAAGGTCTCTGATAGACAACAGTCCACACAGATTACATTAGTGATTAGAACAGCTAGGCTTGACATCTATTTAGCGTCTTTTTCCACTTTTTCACACGGTGGGAGGTTTTAATACCTAATGAACATTATTGCAGTGTGAATTTCACTGGATATTTTATCGGTATATCCTGGTGCATGAAATATTTGATTTGAGCGGTTTTATATGAACACTTCAGCATATACACTATATTACCAAAAGTATTCGGTCACCCATCCAAATGATCAGAATCAGGTGTCCTAATCACTTGGCCTG
>CM040979.1:25305306-25317806 GCA_022985145.1 Pangasius djambal
GAAGAATGGTCAAAAATTCCTATAAACACACTCCTCAACCTTGTGGACAGCCTTCCCAGAAGAGTTGAAGCTGTAATAGCTGCAAAAGGTGGACCGACATCATATTGAACCCTATGGGTTAGGAATGGGATGGCACTTAAGTTCATATGTGAGTCAAGGCAGGTGACCGAATACTTTTGGTAATATAGTGTATCTTCATTCATACAGTATGCATCTATTTTGACGTTTTTCTGCACTTGTTCTATAAGATCATCTGATTGACTATGGCATGGAGTGTAGTAGGAAGATTGGTGGTATTGGTTAATTGGACTAATTGTGGCTGTTGACTAACTGTGCAGAGTTTGTCATCAGTAAGACCTTTGTATACAAGATGATGGTTTGTGGGAATTCTTTCATGAACTGGTGATGGTTTAACCCACAGGTTCCCAACCCTGATCCAACTAATCTGCTAATTAACAGCAAATCCTGAGTTGAAGTGGATGTGTTTGAGCAGGGAAAAAACTCAAACGTGCATGACAGGGGACATTCCAGGACCAGAGCTGGGAACCCATGGTCTCACCAACCATTTTGTATTTTTAACTCTATGTCCTACTAAATTCATGCTTGGCTATTTTGGATTTTATTCCATTTTTGAGTGTGAGTTTTTGAAATTATCTTGGACTTACTGGTGAGAAGGTGTATTGTCCGTGTGTGTGTTGGTGCGATGTTCTCTGATGGACTGGTGTCCCATCCAGTGTCCAGCACAATCCTGACTAGGATAAAGCAGTTACATTATCTAAATGAATCAATGATTGAACAGTCTTGATCCAGCATTTATGGTTGCCAGTTCACACTAGTCTCATATCTAAATCTGTCTCACTCTTGCTCCTGAGGTTGTTGTAAAGGTAAGCTCTGTAGTCTCTCATCAGAAAGCCACTTATTCCGGGATTAACCAAGTGTTAAAGAACCATCTGATCTCAATAAACAAACCAGCAGCTCCATATAATAGACTTCCAGACAAGTGTATCAGCTAGACAGGTGGCGCCTGTGCAATCAAGGTGGTTTCAAACTCAACTCGCAAAGACTTGGCAATGTGGTACTTATTACCTTCTACCTTCATGCATGGCTCTTATTCTCCTCCACTTCACCATCAAATGCAGACAACACAGTGTAAATCATACCACTGAGTTTACTTACGCCAGTAGTTTTAGACAAGTCCAATATACCAATAACCCCCCCCCCCCCCCCCCCCCCCCCCAAAAAAAAAAAAATAAAAAAAAAATAAAAATTAGTGTGCACTCCGAATGACTGTTTGTAATATAATCAGTTAGGAAATACTAATATAACTTTGTGAAATCCTCTCCAGTATTTCATCATTAAATCAGCTTCTTTAAAAGAGAACAGATGAAATGGAAACACGCATTACAACAAGAAGAAAAATAAGAAAAAATATGCTCATGTGACAAAGTCAAGTAGATTTAATGCTATTTTTTTAATACTGAGTGTCAACTGAGTAACATTACTAGATTTTGATAACTGATTAAACAAACTGAATAGCAGTGGTTTTAATTTGGGGGTGGAATATTGGAATTTTACTTGGAATATCCAACCTCCTAGACCAGGGGTAATCAAGTAAAATTTGTAAAGGTCCAGATGCATAACTAACATGACTGTTAAAATTTGTAAAACTCCGGATGAACAACTAATATGGCTGAATGGCAACAACAATTATAACTAAGCTGCATCAGTTTGAAGTTTGTTATGTTTTGTTTCACATTGGTGCTTCATGTTACCACTTTTAACTAATGCCACAGACTCTGAGCAGATGAGACATCTGGTTTTAACTTGAAGTGGGGGAAATGAACACATACTTCTCTGCCTGTTCATCTTTAAAAATTCAGTTTTTGTCGAACAAGCCATGTCATCACTGCACTAATCAGACCAGTGAGAGTGAACGGAACAAACAAACAAAAACAAAACAAAAATCTTTGAAATCTGGAAACTCCTTTCCTTTCACAATGAGCTGTCTTCAGGTAAATAATTTACATTAATGCATGTGATTGGCTGCAAAGTGTTACAGCTAAAGATCATCTAAAGAAGCTGCAATGGCTCAAAAAAACCTGAACTGAATGAAATACGGCCAGTTTTTCATATGTTGAACAGTATTTTTCCAGTGCTTGATTTGATCCACCAAAATGCCTTGCTGGTTCACATCCAGGCTGCAGTCTACAATTATGCATGGTCTCCTAGGCCAATGTGCAATGGAATGCCATTTGACATTCCAGCTTGGTTGGAAATCAATAATCCTGAGAGGCAGTAATATGATGGCATGTTAACATTAAACCTTTAAACAGCGGTACTAAAGACTCACATTTGTGTCAGATTACCTCCATGGTGTGATAATAAAACCTGCTATGCACATGTGTAACCACACAAATGACCACAAAACCTTTCCTTGTTTCTTTGTACATCATCTTTTTGAAATCTAGACTCTAACATTTCTGGTGGAAATATTAGGTAGAAACTTCTCATATCAGATTTAGTTTGGAACATAGCATCAGACATTTGGACTCTAGATGAAGGCCAGAGTATGGAGCCACTTTTCCTCCTGCTAAATAGTTCCTCACTGCTTTTGGGCATTATAAAGCCATGTAGGTTTTTAAACCCATAAAAGCTCAGCTTTGCAAATGAACATCTCTTCCTGCAGATTTCAGCTCCCTGCTGCTCCCACTGCCCTGTGGAGGAGGTTATGAGATTTTTGTCTTTGCACAAACATACAGGCCGTACAGTGCACCCGGGCTGTAATTGGGGGTGGGGGGGTTAGAGTTTGTAGAAGCTGCATGTGGGGTCCTGTGAGGGAGGGCAGTGTACACACAGTTCAGAAGCGTGTGTGTTTCTTCAGATTCAATCCCTCGAGTGACATTTGGTGCCGGCAGCTGGTCGATTGTTGCACAGTGCATGATATCTGCACTAGATTTATAAAGAGGATATCACTCACAAACAAACATTCCAGCGATCATGTGTCACCAACTCCATATTTGCACAATATGTGCTGCTCTGTCTTACTTGTGATGCACATCGGGGGGATTTATTCATTGGGAAGACATCCAAAGTGACTCAAGTGAGCCAGAATCTAATCAAAACAGAGTGGTGAACAGTTGAGAGTTAATGGTCTTGCTCAGGAACCAAGTAGATTCAAATCAGGATAATTTACTGTAGTCAATCTACATAATAGTATGCTTTGGGGAGGTTGGAGGAAACTGGAGAATCCAGAGGAAACCCACGCAGACACGGTAAGAACATGCAGAACTCCAGACAGACAGCATCCCAAGCTCAGAATCGAACCATGGGGCAGTGAGGTGGCAACACTACCCATTGCACCTGCTATTTAATTGCTGTTTTATACTTTTAAATATTCAGTATAATATCAAATGATAAAGACTGGGTCCCTGGAGGACTAGTGGTTAGGCCTCGGCGCTCTCACCAGAGCGGCCCGAGTTTGATTCCCGGCCAGGGAACCAACCTCACATGGCAGAGCACTCCCAGTACCGGTCCCCAGCCCGGATAAAACTGGGCAGGGTTGCATCAGGAAGGGCGTAAAAACTGACAAATCAAATATGCGGCCCAATGTTCCGCTGCAGCAACCCCTAACAGGAGCAACTGAAAGAATAAAAACAACAACAGCAACATTAAATGATAAAGATCACTGGATGCAGTTGCATAGTGATATAAAGCTGTACATGTTTGAGCCAGAAAAGGAGAATTGTAACACCAAGAAGAGCAAGAGGGTGTGGCAGGGAATCCCAGTGGTTATATGATATATTTGCATAATGGTAAAGCATTGCAGTGCCAGGACATTTATAGATGAAAAGAACGCTATGAAATCATGAATTCTGTTAGCACACTGAGATAAAATAAGAGATAAAGTACTGTGCTACAAAAGAGTACATAGACATATACCCTAGACAAGTACCATGATAAGAAATCCCAAAACCACACACCACAAGGTTATTTTAATCTGATGTGAGTTACAATGAGACAGAAACATCCATATTCTAGGAATCAAATGTTATAGCCTTTTCAAAAGACAATTTTAGCCCTTGCAATCTAATGTACTGTATATGCTTATACTGGATGGAGATAAGCAACTGGTGCTGCCCCAGTACTATCAGAATGCTTCATAAACACACAGCATTTACATGTATTTATTTGGCAGAATGATTTAGCAATGCATAGCTAATTACTGAGAGTTATGAACTCTCATAGTCCTGGGATTTGAAATGACAACTTCCATTCACTAGCGTAGAACCCTTAACTACTGACCGCCCACTGAATCCTAATGGAAAATACAACATCAGTGTAGTGACCTTAACGGCTCCTGACATTCCACACATTATATTTCCCCTCTGTGTCATAACTCATGTTCTGCAACTACTGGCGGTCAACTACATAAACCAGGGGTAAGACGGGACACTTTAGCGTGCTCCCTGCCTCCAATAAGTGCCAAATGCCTTTGTGAGTTTAGCCAGGCGTGTTAGAGCAGAGATGCTGATAAATGTTTAACCGACATGTTCTCTTTTCGGGGATTTCAAAACTCTTATCCAGGTCATGTAGTTGGAGTTTACTATGTATAAAATTAAGTAAATTTATATGTAGTAAATTTATATTGTTTAGAATATCCAGTTTATCCAATATCTTTCTCTGCTTCGAAAATCCTCCTAATTCTAGATGTGTGTAGCTGAAATGTAGATAAGTGATGGTGAAAATGGAATGCCACTAACACCCCAAAACATGTTATTTTGCAAGTTCTACTGGATTGTCCTTACGTGTGAATGAGTGTGTGTGTATGCATGGTGCCCTGCAGTGGACTGGCATACCACTCATGGTTTGTTCCTGCCTTGTACCCAGTGTTTCAGGGATTGGTTCTGGATCCACTGCAACCCTGACCAGGATAAAGCACTTACAGAAGATGAATGAATGATAGGTCATTTTTCAGACCAAGTTGCTTGTTAATTATTATCTGAATATGATTTTTTAGCCTTATTAGAGAATTTTCCCTAAATATAAATAGTTTCCTCTTGGAAAAATAATTTGTAATATGGTCCTACTTTTAGTGAAATCTTTAAAGGGTTCATTATGACCTAAAAAGAGCATAAGACTTAAAAGGAATACCACAGTGTTTGTTTGAAACCGTTGAAAAAATAAAAAGCTCCAGAGCTGATTCATGGTTTTAAAACAGTCCCATCCCTCTGAACATCCCTTTTCTATCATAACATCCCGAACATGGTTGTCTCCCTCCGGCCCTGACCTGAAGGTCACGGTTTTTCCTGCAGATCCAGTCCAAACAGTGTTAGTGTAGCATCCCCCGCTAACTCTCCCTTGACAGAGCTATGTTTGGCTTTCCTTTCCGACACCTGTCTTTCATTATTTAATGGGTTATTAGTGGATTAAGAATTACCTCAGATCTACTGAAGATCAGAGTGTGGTGTGGTTAGAAAGTTGCAAGGGATTTTTAAACATATATCTTAATCTTTTTAGAAATGTTAAAGACAGAGAGTTCAGAACCGTCACAAATATGTTTTCACATGGTGCATGCTATAAATGTCCATCACCCACATACACACCCTTTTCCCTGAGCCAAACATACACATACTTGGTTTTGTTTTAATAAAAGCTAGAAATTTTTAAGATTACAATGTATTAGTAAGGACAGAGAAATTGTGTCAAATTGCACCAAACATGAAAGCATTGACTTAAAACTGTGCATCTGTGGGTTAATAAGGTAATCCCATCAATACCAGTAGAAAATCATGTATACCTGCATGTGGAGTATACAAGCATTACTGACTATCTATCCCCATCTGCCACACACATGCACTCACCCACCCACTCCTCTTAACTCAGCTGCCTGAATCACCCATCCATTACAGAGGTCCAAATTAGAGAGTGCACGAAAGCATCTTTCAAAGATTAGGGGCGTGTTGACATTGCTTCCCAGCTGGATGTGTTCCCACCCGGTTCCTCAGCAAAATCCCCCATCTCAAAAACATAACTCTTGGATATGTGTATTACTGAAAGTAAAACCTGCCCTATTTTGGTACAACGGAGTGGAGTGCTTGTTTCAAGTAGCCCTTATTAGTCTGGAAAGAACGTAGAGGCCATCCGCACTGTTTAGGCTTTTGTGAGACATGTGTACGAACAGCAGCAGGGCCATGATTTATAATGAAACCTGTAATTACTGTGTTTGCTTTACTTTAGAAGGCCAACCTCACACAGGACTGGCCATAAAAAGGCCCCAACACGAAGTTGTAAACCAAGCAGGTTTACTCCATCATGAAGAGAAATATGATTTTGTAGTGTCTGTTGTTCAGCTGAGATCCTGCTGTAGTTCCTGGTTGAGTTGGAAAGTAGGAAAGATCTGGAGGTTCGAGGGTGATCCATGGGGGAAGGTTGGTGAGGTTTTGGGCAAGTTCAAGAGGTTTGGAGAGTGGAGTACTATGCTGCATGGAATGGGTGCAAATAATGTAAAGTATTTGTAAGAAGTGTACAACTGAATGTTGGGTGTATAGTGGAAATCTTGGCAGTGGAACATTTTAAGATAATTTTGGGCATTTAAAGGACGTTATGCAAGTCTTTATTGGCATTTGGGCTGTGAAGAAAAGATTGAGTCAGTTCAGGAGTATGGGGCAAGTTTGGGTACTGTTTGTAATGGGTGAAGCATGAAGAGCTCTGGAGACTGTTTGATAAGGTGTGGTCTATTTAGTGGAAGCTTGAGGTATTGCTGTGATTTGGAAGTGTTTGTGGTACTTAGGGGTATGTGGAGGATTGGAGACTGAGAAGAAACTGAGAAGATTGTGGAGTTCAAAGGAGTTGCGGTATTTAGATGAAGTTTTGAAAACTTTTTTTTTTGTTTTTGGGTCATGTAGAGTAAGTTTGGGTATGCTTAGGGGCATGTAGAGGGAGTTTGGCTAGTGTCTGGCGGCCACTCTTGTGTGAGAAGAGGCCTGAAGTTTGTTTGAGGAGTGCTGGCTCAGTGGTTCAAGTTTTGGGCTACTGATCAGAAGTTTGGTCCTTGTATCCAGCCTCAATTGTAAGTCACTTTGGACAAAGGTTTCAGCCAAATGAACACATATGAAGGTAAATATAAATGTTTGGAGAGGTGTGGACTAAGCAGTCAAGGTTTTGGATATTTTGGAGCATGTGATGCAGACTATTTAGACTGCATGATGATTGTGCAACATTTAGAGGAGATTTTGGGGTTGTCCATGGTGTTTGGAGCATGTAATGGGCAATGTTTCTGGGATATTTGTGGAATGTAGTGTAGGATTCTGGAATGTAGAATAAGAATGTGGGAGAGTTTGTAGTCATGTACGGGAGATTAAGAGTGTAAGGGACATGATAAGGAGGATTGGGTGGTGTTTCAGACAGGGAAGGAAGTTTTGCAATATAGAGGAGATATAGGAGTGTTCACAGTGGAGAATCTAGAGGAGGACTGAGGAAGGTATAGTGACATGTGGACAGTGTTTCTGGGGGTTTGTGGGATGTAATGGAGGATTATGGCATTTAAAGGTTTTGTGGGTGTTTGTTGAGGTGAGGTTAGTAGGGGAATGTAGAGAACACATGGGTGAGGGACCAGCAAGTGGGGGTTGTGTATTGTTTAGGAAGATGAGGTAGAGGAGGTCTGAGTTATTATAGGGTGTGTAGTTGAGATTTGAGACTGTTAAGAAAGTTTGGCAAACATTTTGAGGATGATTTGTTTGGCAGTGGGACATAGAGAAGATTTTGGAGTGTTCTTGGTGATTGATGCATATAGTGAACGTTTGGGCAGCATTTAGTGTAAGTTGGGGTGTAAGATTCTGGAATTTAGTGGAGGTTTTTGGAGAGTTTGTTGCCCTGAGGGTCATGTATATTAAGTTTTGGTTAGTTTAGAGGAATACAGAGATGTTTTGATGGTGGCCGGGATTTGATGGAAGATCACTGGGAACTGTTTGGTGTGTGGCCTATGCTGTGGAGATTTTGGATATTTTAGGCACTATGGTCCAGATTCAGAAGTGTTTGGGATGTTTGGGGTGTGTTCACAGTATTAAGACTATATAATGTAGGTTTGGGTGTTTTTGACAGATTTGTGGCATGTTTTGGATGGTTCTGGAGTTTAGAGGAGGTTCGGGAGTGTTTGTTGGATTTTGTATTATTTAGAGGGTGTTTGGATAAGTAGTGGAAATTTGGGAGTGTTGGATTTGGAATGTAGAGGACTTTTAAGAAGTGTACAGCAGGATGTGGGATATATAGTGGATATTTTGGCAGTGTTTTAGAAAGATTTAAAAAGGTGTCCATTTTGAAGAGGGTTTGTAAGTGTTTAGTGGCATTTGGGCAATGAAGAAAAGATTGGGCCAGGTTAGGGGCATGAAGAGCTCTTGGGCCTTTGTGGTATTGCCATGATTTGGGAGTCATGAAGTTTGGGAAGTATATGGTGATGTGTGGGGCAGAAAAGGAGCTATGTGGACTGTTTGGGAAGGCATCTTTGTAGTGGAGGTTTGTGGTATTTTGGGAGATGTAGTGGTGATTTATGTGAATGTTGTGGATTTGTATTTTGGAGCATGTGGTATTTTAGATGTTTAATGTATTTGAGGTTTTGGGAGAGTTTGTGGTATTTACTTATATGTAGTGGAGGTGTGGGAACTGTATGGGGGGTATTTATGTTGACTTATGTTGAGGTTTATTGGCTGTTGGGGGTATTTAGTGTTAGCTCCAAAAATCACCTTGAGATATGTTTGATATTATATGGAGGATATTTGGGGAGAGTTTGGTGTACTTGAGGTTATCTAGAGACGGTTGAGGGGCTGTTAGGGGTATTTAGGGTCATGTAGAAAAGATTTAGGGGCTGTTAGGTGCATGTGGGTATATGTAAAGGAACTGTTAGAATTTTTTCGGGTTATGTAGACAAGGTTTAGGGGCTGATAGCTATATGTAGAGGAGATCTGTGGACGTTTGAGGTATTTGGGGTCATGTAGAGTAAGTTTAGGGGCAGTTAGGAGTATTTGGGGTTATGTAGAGAAGGTCTAGGGCTGTTAGGGGTATTTTGCATTATATAGAAGAGTATTAGGGGGTGCTAGGGGTATTTGGGGTTATGTTGAGGAGGTCTGGAGAGTGTTTGGTATATTGGGGGCTATGTACAGTAGAGGAGGTTTAAAGGCTGTTAAGGGTATTTGGGATTATGTATAGAAGGCCTAGGGCTGTTAGGAGTATTTTGTGTTAAGTAGAAGAGGATTAGGGGGCGTTAGAGGTATTTGGGGTTATGTAGAAGAGGTCTGGGGAGAGTTTGCTGTATTGGAGTTTATGTAGAGGAGGTTTGGGGGCTGTACGAGATTTGAGGAATATCTGTTGATATTTTGGGCATGTAGTGGAGATATAGGAGTATCTGGGGGAGGTTTGGGGTAGTGCTCATGGGAGATGTGATAAGCAGCCACTGAACGACACCCTGGGTCATGAAGACTCCAGCTGTGTCCGAGGCAGACGTGTCCTGCAGAGAACCTAAGACCCTAAATCTCCAGCTATTCCTCTACTGAGGAGGGAGGGGGCTGAACACTGGGGTCATCTTAGAAAAACAACAGAAGCATTTACTTTCTATACATTACATGTTTACAGGGATGTTTGCTTAATACAAGTTTGCATGCTAGGCTGATGATGATCTCTTAGCTTGACTTTGACAGCTTCAGTTAACTTCCAACTTATTAACACTTCCAAACTCTGTTATGTAATTGTTTGGCTTTCAAGCTGATGGAAAGGTTTTATAGGGTGCATTTCCCTACTTTTGGGATAAAAGCTTTGAATTTTCTTGTGTGTGTGTGTGTGTGTGTGTTGCATGTAGGAAAATGTTTGTAAGTCAATAAAGGGTAACAACATCAGTGCTTTGCATTCCACAAATAAATGGCCAATAAAGCAGAGCATTCCAAATGAGCAAGGATGGTAAAAGCGGTTGAGCAAATGCCTGGCAGTGGGAGGCACATCAAGGTGCACACACCACACACACACAGCAAATACACACACCATCCAAAGGTGCTGATGGTGTGGTGTTAATTGGATCCATAAGAATGTGAGCATTAGTGTATGTGTGTATGTAGAAAGTGTGTGTAGGAAATGACTATGCAAATCATCAGAGGTTTACAGACAGGCAGGAAAATAAAGAGCTCTCACAGAGCTCCTATTCCCTCAGCTACATTCATACCAAGTGGATTCTTTAATTAAAAAAAAAAACACATTATTTTCTTCTTTCTTTAAATATGTTTTTATTTGTGGTAGCTATTCTTTCTTTCTTTCTTTCTATTTAAACATTTTTATTTGTGGTGACTATTCCTCATCCCTTCCTTCCTTACGTCCCTTATTTCTTTCTTGCCTCCTTTCTTTCCCTATCTCCCTTTTCCTTTTCCTTTCCTTCTTCTTATTTCTTTGCTTCCTTTGTACTTGTTCTCCATCTCTTTCCCTCTTCTTCCCCCCCCCCTTGCTTCCTGTCTCTTTCTTTGTTTCTTTCTTTCCATATTTAGTTTATCTTTCCATTCATTCTGGGTTTTCTTTGATCTTTTTGCCCTTTTTCTCATCCCTCTGTCTGTATCTGTCTTTTTCTTCTTTCTATCTGTGCACCCCTTTCTCTTTCTGTTCATTTTAATCCCAGCTCCACTGAATCCCTCTCATTGCAACATGCCTGTCTCTTCCAGTCTTGCTCCCTTGTTCCTCTCTCTCTATCTCTTATCTTCCTCTTTCTGCCTCTCTCTCTGAGGCTCAGCTGTGTGTCCCGCATTACATTCATCAATCCTCTGCATCCTTTCTGCCCCCCGTCCCCCATCACTGTGGAGACACTTGGCACAAGCTTCATCCTCCTCTCCTTGACATCTTTATTGGGGGGCACGGGCACACACACACACACACACACACACACACACACGGGAGTAGGGGACGTCGCCCTTTTAGGAAGGTTAGTCACCCTGGCAAGCCCTGCCGTGTGTGTGTGTGTGTGTGTGTGTGTGTGTGAGAGAGAGAGAGAGAGCTCAGCTGCAGCAGAGCATTGGCACCGACCTGCCTGCCGTGTACCTGCGCCATCCTGTGAATCTAATTGGCATTCAGTAGGTTGATAAATGGATTGGCATAATGGGACAATATACTTGACATATGCAGAGCTCTCCTGAGAGACGGGCTCTGTCTTATTGAGCCTCAGATACCGACACACACACACATACACACGCACACACACACACACACACACACACACACACACACACACACACACACACGCACACAATATCTCTCCAAGCGCACAGCTGTGGCCTCGAGCTCACACACACAATGCAGCCAATCAGAGCGCAGCCAGGTTCATGGCCCGGTGCCTTCCTCACCACGGCGGAGATTAAAAACACACTGAGCCAAGAGTCTAACACATACATTCATAATACACACTTAGGCACACTCACACACTCACACTCAGCACAGATGCATATGGGTATACACCATCACATTTACACACATGCTTTCATGTATAGACATCCGCATACTCAGATACGCACATTCTCAGACTTTGCTATGCTTCTTGCACATCCATCTTCCTTCTGTTATTCTCGTGTTATCTGGGTGTGGCGTTCTCCTCCTCTATCTCAGTCTCCTATCAAGTTCATTTCAGGTTCCTTTCAGAATCATTTCAGACTCCTCTTAGACTTATCTAAGACTCTTCTCAAGCTCTTCTTAGTTTTAGTTTAGGATCTTCTTAGTTTTAGTTTAGGATCTTCTTAGCTCCTCTCAGTTTCTTCTCAAACTTCTCTCAGTTTCTTCTCAGACTTCTCTCAGTATTGTTCAGACTCCACACTGTTTCTTCTGAAACTTCTCTTGGGTTCCTCTCAGACTCCTCTCGGTTTCATTTGGACTCCCCTTGGTTTCTCCCACACTCCTCTCAGTTTTTTCTCAAACTCCTCTCAGTTTCTTCTCAGAATCATCTGAGACTCCTCTGCGGCTCCTCTCAGTCTTCTCCCAGGCCTCACTCACAATCATCTCACACTCATGTTCTTTCTAGTCTCCTCTCAGACTCCTCTAATGCACCTTTCATTCTTCTTTCAGATTACCTTCAGACTCAACTGACTCAATCCCTCTAGGTTCCTGTCAGAATTCTTCCTGGTCCTCTTAGACCTTTCTCAGACTCCTCTACGCTGAGACTCCTCTTTGATTCCTCTCTTCCTCACACAGAATAATCTCAGACTCCTCTTAGACATAAAATTCTTTCAGCTTCCTCTTATTCTCCTCTCAGACTGCTCTCACGTTCCTCTCTGGCTCCTCCCAATCCCCTCTCAGGTTACTGTCAGACTACTTCCTGACTTCTCTTAGTTCTTCTTCTTCTACTCAGGGCTGCTGAAGATTACATTTGCAAATCCAATGAATACGAACAGGTCACATCTGTGAGTGTAACGCATCGCAGCTTTCTCCTGGGTCGCCATGGTGATGGACGTGACTGGCAGACGTGCTTCCTCAACAAATGAGCCACT
>CM040979.1:25322806-25348180 GCA_022985145.1 Pangasius djambal
ATAAAAATGAACAAGCGCTGAATTTTGGAGATGTAATTACTGTATGCATGTCTGTGAAAATGTTCTATTTTGATAAACTTGAAAATACACCTTTACATCTTCATGCCAATACACTATCAAGTCATTAACAATCAAGCTTCAATATTAAACAAATATTAATCATCAAATCCATGACCAGGACTTTCCGAGATCGAGTCAAGGGGTCCAAGTCAAGATCGAGACCGATAACCATGAAATCCTTTCTCGAGGCCAAGCCTTTACTTCAACTACTAGGTTTCATTCGTGCATCATGCTAATGATTCGCCTGTTTTCTAGTAGAAGGAATTATTTGTTGTCAAACCTTGCGCATGCAAAAAGAAAAGACTACACAAACACTATGTTTTAACAAAGTCTCAGTCAAAACCAAGACCATATTTAGCGAGTGAGACAAGTCCGAGTACAAATGCCAGTAAGTCTGAGACAAGTCCAAGTTTAATACAGAAAACATCTCGAGACGAGACTAGAGTCTATTATTGCATGCAGAATGAAAATCTGTTATCTACCTGTACACTGATCAGTGTTCCTCAGAATAAAGGTGCCATTTTTTACAGACTTGATTTCAAACAATCTACAACTGGACGTGAAAGTGCAAGCAGGAGATAATGGATATGGCAGGGGCAATTTGATTCCTCAACACTGAATGATATAAAAATAGTAAACTCCAGACAAAGCCCAAAGTGTTATAGAGGATCATAGTCATGGTTCCATTCCAACATGGTTACAAAGAATCTAGAGCAATGATTTAAAACTGGGATTATTTTTTTCCACTGGATCTGGAATCAAAACCCGGTTCCAACGTAGATCCAGTAACAAAATTCCAAGAATCGGGTAATCATTAGAAAAAAACGATATTTCGGTTCGGTTGATCAGTTCCTAAAAGAGCATTTCACTCACATGTTTTGAATAAACGTCCTCGATTTTCTGTATCTTTCAGGACCTGACTATGTCATGCGTCAACACATCTGTATGGAGATTTGAGTCGAGTGATAGTCTAGCATCAGAGAGTGCATGATGGAATGACTGAAACGCTCAAAAATGTGGCTTCACTTTTCGAAAGCAAACTGAGGATGCTGCCAAATGTGATACTAATACAGAATATGGAAAATCAATTTGCTGTAAAGGAGGTTGCACCTCAAATATGTCAAAACATTTACATCAGCATGACATAGTATTCCAGCAATGTAGCATGTTTGGTGTCTTTCGGGCTCCAAGCCCGATTGCAACAGACCCCTCGACAGCTAGTGCTAATACCTTACTAGCTAGCGTCTGCACCTTGCTAGCACATCCGTTGCCTAGCCATGAGACTCCGTTCTATTTGGCAATGAAGGGAAAACTGTCCGGGGAGAAAAAGGAGGTGTGTCACAGAGAGCTCACGACAATTGTCAGAAAAAAGAACAGGAACTGATAAGCAGAAGCAGAATCAGAATCAATAAAACTTTAATGATACTCAACCCTAACTGGATCTATTGCTACGTTCAGACAGATTCCCCATAAACGAGCTGCGTGTTGAAGTTGAAATTGTCTGACGGCTCCAAATGCAACAGTGATATTTGCTAAGTGTTAGACTTAAAATGTAACCTTTTGTAATGTCATTTACAACCACGTTTAAATGTGAGATTACTGATACTCCCATTTTGTCTGCTTCCTGTCATTCTGCCTTTACCAGTTTCATTAAAACCTTAAAGTCTACATGCTAGCTAAATCATGAACCTTCTTCAATGGCTAGTTTGTGCTCCGTGTCTATATTTTCCCAGCTTCCTAACAACAGTGTTTTCATCACTTTAACCACTTGAACAGTGAGTGTGTCTTCCCAGATAGCAAAATTGGTTGTGGGCCTTAACTGGTTGAATTTAGGCCCACATACCACCACGGCCCACTCCCCTCGAATGGCCCTTAAGCTGCAAACTCATGCCAGAGCTCAGCCTAATGCTGTTTCACACAAGACTGTGAAAAAAAATGCCAGAATTAAACCAGAAAGGCCTAGATCTCGCCCAGATTTTTTGCTATCAGGGTTTTCTCTATCCCGTATCAAAAGCACAAATTCACAAATTCCAATTGTACACACGAATTCTGGATGAGAAAAAATAACAACGAGAAACCTGTATTTTTCATGAGCCTGAGCATTTAAAATCCTCTTAAAAGATCAAATCGGCACAGCCTTACTGTTGTTTTTTAATATGTATATTTTTGCTGTATACACTGTACAATGTACATTACGTAATTTAATGCTTCATACTCGTTTTAGATTTTTCTATGTTGTTTTTTTTTGTTATTAATTAGACGTACTATAAATATGATGTGCCTCCTTGTATTTTTTTTCTTGTATAAATAAACGAATTCATGAATGAACGTTTGTTAGTCGGCACTTTAGCCACCACCTCCACAGTGTAGTGATCCTACAGAGATGAACTAATATTGCTTATTAAAACAATAAATGAGTTATTGCAGAAGAACATTCAGCCGTTTCTGGACATTCTCACTGGGACGGTGCAGTGTGTCTAAGCATGTGTGGAAGTGTGGTGTGTGTGTACAGTCCCAATTATAAGGATGGAGAACAGAAATATCAGCTCTTTGTCTATTTGGTGGAAAACGAGTCCCGTCACGGCCCACTTGGTGCTCAACGCATGCCCATATGATACAGTTTAACTCAACACTGTAGCTGTTAATTAATCAACTACTACGATGGGGAATTACATTTAGAACGCCATGTCCCAATTAGACTGCGCTATCACGGGAGCTTACTAATGAAACATAAGGAAAGGGTTGAGTTCAGGTCCACTACCCACAATGCTTTGTGTTATGTCCAACCTGTAATGGAAACGCACTTATGCCATGAAAGTGTTTTATTTTGAGCATCATCAGACACATTAGAATAAAAAAAGAGACAGTATTAGACACTTAAACACCATTCATTCATTCATTCATTCATTCATTCATGTCATTATCAAAAATTATTCGGAGCTTTCTCCAACAGGCCTCACTTTTTATAATGACTACTCTTGACAAGTGACATAGATTTTTGTCAATATAATGTTATGTTGTGACACCTTATAGGTTACATTAAGCCTTTCTAAATGTTTATGCAGCTTTATGTCAGCTGTCATGAACAGCTTATATAATCATTTACTAATAATTCTAAGATATACATTATTGTGTTAAAGGCATAAAGCTATTTTCTTATATTATTCTTAATTAATATTATCTCCCGTAATATTTAGGACTGTACTAACAGAACTGATCATGAAAGACAGTGCTGTAAAATGAACCTGTATTTGAAACTGACGTCAGGACCTGTACGCTGTCCCTCTGCTGACCTGCAGAAAAGTACAAAGTGCTCATTTGGTCCATCTGCTTCAAATTGACCACACAAGAGTGCTGGGCATTCCCGTGTTATCAGACAGTATTATTAAAGCATTCCCGTGTTATCAGACAGTGTTATCATGCAGAGCTGAGCGTCATTACCATCTCAGGCCACAGAAGGTCACGGGTGCCGTCACCATGTGACCTGATCCGCCTTAACACCAAGAAGACTGTTCATCTGTACCACCTGAGACGGCATGACATGGTAGACGTGGTGTGGTAACGGAGGAAAATTTAAAAATGGTCAGTTTCAATTATTAAGTAATTCAAGTCAGTGAAAAAAAAAACACAATCGATCTTTAAAAAAAAAACTAAAAAAACAAATTCATCTAAAACAAAATGACCAGTAATTAATGATAGGATTTTACAGATTATTTCATATAAGCCAATATTTTAAAAAATCACTAGGATCAGTATTAGTCATGAAGTGATCTACAATAGCACGATAAAAAACTTCATCTGCAAGTTTTATATGAAATAAATACAGTATAATGCAAAAGATCACTATAAATCCATATGAATTCAATCCAAATAAATTCTAGTCCTTTCTATGATGTCGAAACAAAAGTCAAATTTGCACGAGATTCATTTTGTAATCCTTTAATCAATATGAAGTACCCAATTCATCTATCAAAATGTTCAGTTTTATAGATTAATCTATATAAAAAGTCTATAGAAAACATCACAATTACCCTAGATGATTTATTCACCGTAGATTCATTTATTTAAAGTCGATCCAAAAAAAAAAAAATCACAATTAATCTTTATGATTCATTACCGAACATAATGCAATAGGTCAATAAAAATGCAAATGCAAATGCCAGTTGTGTCGTTCAGACAAGATCCTGCTTCGTCTGAAAGAGCACAAACGGTGATAAATAAATTATAAATAAATAAATACTCCATCTTTACTAATAAGTGATATCACAACCATCATCCATCTCCCACCTGCTTTATTATTTTGCCCAACGCATGGGGCTTTCGCACAATGGTCTCGGCTTGTCGTTTATAATTTATCTCGTAGCAGTGCGGCGCAAATCTGCCAAAGCATTATTCATTTGAGTGTTCATTAATTATGCAAATGAGTTGCAATTAACTAATCTCTTCATAAGACACCATTTGCATGTTAATGAACTGCACGGTTGTGGCGTTGTTTAATTGGGTAGACGGCGTGCATTAAGTGCTCAGTGTGAGCAGGAAGACGCACACTGATACGGCAGTAATGTGTGAACAGCGAAAAAACTAGTTCGGCTAAATGTTCATCAAAATGCAAATGTGGGGAGAAAATCCCGACCTGACCTGACCTGACCTGTGCAGTGTCCTTCAAGCATGACGTCATGGTGGTGATGATGATGATGATGACGTCAAGCTGGTAAAACAGACAGGAAGGTTATCCATAATGACCTCTGAGTGACCTCTGAGGTATAAAGAGGGTCTTAATGACAGGGCTTGGAAAAAAGAAAAAACCAAAAAAAAAAAAAAGCCTCAACAGAACGTGTATTTTGCCGAGAAAATACCTTTAGTCTTTAGGGAGGAGTGATTTCTTTTCCCGTGTCTGCAGTCGTAAATTAAGACCTTACAAGCAATAAAAGGCAGGGAAACAAGGACGCTATCTACATTCGCTGCTCTAACATCAAAATGTGGGTGAAATGGTGCTGAGAGAGAGAGAGAGAGATACTGCAGGAATGTGACAGTGTGTGTTTGTCTGTCTTTCAGTTATCAGAGGTCTGGTGATGGACGGATGCCAGACACCAGGACTTCAGGCTGATACAGGATGACTGAAAGAAGGTAATCTGTGTTTGGACTCCTGGTCTAAAGCGTATCTCTCCATCCTGATGGGAGTTATTCCTCATTATCTCTACAAAACCCTCCTCCCTTTCCAACAGCCAGCATCGCTTCGCTTTATCTCCAAGCTAACAGTCGTGCACACGGTCCTCCCTCTCCTTCAACCGCCAAGCTGCCTGGAAGAGGTTTTGACTTCCTGTATGACAGGAGATGATGCGTTTCCCCAGGATGACCTGCGCTGGTGCCGGTGTTCCCCCTGCTGAGCGTGGAACGTCGTCATCCTAGATAAAGAACCTTTTGAATGTAGTAGTTGGAATTTATAGTGCAATCAAAATGTCAATAAAACTCTGACTGGGAAAAAGCAAAGGAAACTCCCCGTCAACTCAGAATTCCTATTTGAGAACTCGGGAAATTGGTCTGCTCAACTCCGAGTTCAGGAAGTGACACAAAATCAAGATGGCTGCTCACAGCATGAACAGTGAACAGTAGCACTTCTTACCTCTGAATGAGCTATACTGTATACTGTATACTAGTATTAGCTTTAGATCAATCAACACACAAACATATATTTATTTAACAGTTAATTCCAAGCTTAATTCCGAGCTTCTGAGGTAAGGCAAATGCAGCATTAGTACATAGAACTGAACTAGCCAGCAGCTTGGCTACTGCAATAACAGTATCTCGTTAAAAAAAATATCTCCATCCACACAAAAATGCAAAAAATGCTACTATTTGAAAACACTCACATGACATGAGCCAGTGATTGCATGTCATAAACTGTTTTGTCAAACATCTAGAGAATGACATTAAGAGCGTGCGGATTGAGCGGCAAAATTCAGAACCAACATGGCCAAAGCTTTTAAACTGAAAAATTCAAGGAGCATGTGTATGCGTAAACCGACGATGAAGCGCAACTGCGTAAGAATAAAGTTTAAGTGCTTATAAACTACAGTACTACATTTTCAAAAATATCCGTATTTTTGTATGGTGTGACTCCACGCATTTTCCTCTTTAACTTATTACTTTATTTTACAGCATGACAGCTGACAGCTATCTATTTAGCTAGCTAGCTATTTATGGCTACTACAGTAACAGTGTCTGTGTACCTCGATGTCTTTCTATACATTATTTATTGCATTTTTTTTTAAAATGCTAACTACTAAGACAACTATCTATCTAGCTATTTATGCATAACAACATTACGTTTAGCGATGACTAGGCTACTGTGCTAGTGAACAAGCTATAGTCTACACCATATTTTATGAAGAAATCATCCAAATATCTATTGGTGTTTATCTAACATTCAGTACATAAAACCTAGCTACCTGATTTATTAGCAAGATATTTAGCTTTTGGAAATGATTAGAAGGTATTTCGAAATTCATTTCAATCTTACGTAAAGTATGACGGCTACGAAGCCATTTATAAATAGGTCTTGTTAGTCTAAGGATCAAAATGGGCTGAACAGCATCTCTCCAATACGAATAAGCTTTTTCAAAAAAAAAAAAAAAGAAAAAAAAAAAGATTGCTCATGTTCGATAGAAAAAGTGAACATGTTTATTTATGAAAACTCCAAAGTGGCTCATTTTAACCCAAACACAGGCTTCACAACATATTTAGACACTGCCTTTCTCCTAATTCCCTCAAAAATAGGCGTTCCTCATCCCAAATCCTTGGAGTTGGCAGCGAGTGCTTGTTTGCACATTTTAACCCTCCTTCACAGGGGGCCTATTGAAAGCCCTTCCTAAAATCCCCTCTACCCCAGTGACGTGCCGGTGCATAATTAGCTGCAGCACGAGAGTGAAGTGGTATTAATTATTACGATTAAAACATTAGCCATGCAGATCAGGCACGCAGTGCAATGAAACAGACCCGGAGTCCCCCTGACCTACAAAAGGCCCCTGTATGAGCACACACACACACACACACACACACACACACACACACACACACACACACACACACACACACACGTACCAGGAGGAAGGTGTGTAATTGTGTTTCCACTCCTCTTGAAGATGCTGGCATAATTAGTGCGTTTCTCGCCTGGAAGAATAGAGGAGCAATTTGGAAGGCGTCCAAATTGCAAGCCTTAATGAAAAGGAGGCGGCAGGCGAAGGGTAGTCTGTCAATAAGGGATGTGAACTTCTCTAGGGCGAATGTATGACTTGGCCCGCTTTAAATGAGATCCATCACACAGGGTGTGTATGTGTGTGTGTTGCCGACAGTGTTGTGTGTGTGTGTGTGTGTGTGTGTGTGTGTGTGTGTGTGTGTGTGTGTGCGCGCGCGCGTTGGGGGGGGGGGGGGTGGTTTGGAGTGAAATTAAACAGATTTTGAGCCAGAAGGCCTTTGCAGTTAAAGTTTAATGAAACCACTCACATAATAAGAGGCGCGGTCATACACACAAGCAGGCCAGTGGGCTTTCTTTCACACACTCACAACCAAATTGGGGGCATCTGTCAAATCAATTTCCTCTTGCTTCACTGATGGAGCTCTCTTTCTTGATTTAACACTGACTTCTTGAGTATCATATGGATTGGATATGGAATGTATTGGATTTCTGCCCTGTACAGGCACATACTGCATTTGACTTGAAAAAATTAAAGATCCAAGTATTCTGAGTACAGAAGGCTTGAAGTGCAAGTTGTGTGGGAAAAAAAACACACACAGAAGCGCTATGTCATTTGTTTGTCTTAATTTCTTCTTATTTCGAATTATAATGGTTATTTCAATATGCCAAGATTCTATCTTGTTAATTTGACTCAGTATCTCAATTTCTCTCATTATTTTGACCTTTTCCACACAAAACTTCTCTCCCTAATTTAGTCTCGGCCTATTCCCATCAACTAGCCAGCTCTCCCTTATCACATGACAGCTACGAAGAGGGAGAAGGCTAACACGTGCTTCCTCCCAGACACGTGAAGCCAGCCAAGCTCATGCTGCATCACAGGGCAGCGTAACACACTCAGAAGAAAAGTGCTTTCTGCCCTCTTCCTCATACATGAGCTCCCAGACACTGACGATCAGCTAGTCGCTGTTGCTGTGATTGATAGATGAGACAGAGATTTCTCCTCCTACCCAGAGACCACAGACAATTTTGCTCTCTTGGGTATGACATCGTATTGAGTCCTAAGACTTAAATTGATGGAAATCCATAATAGTCATAGCAGCCATTTTAAATGTTTGAATTAGCTGAACTTTAAGTGAATCACATGTATATGTGTCAACCGAATTCCACTAAAGCAACATCTGGTTTATTTACTATCTGAGAAACAGCATACAGAATAAGAATTAAATTAATAATCATTAAATGAGTCTTACTGATAAATTGTGCATTGTTAAATATTAAATAACAGGATAATAATTCAAAATAGAGTTTTTTATATCAAAATAATGACAATATCCTAATCTCGAAATAATGAGTTATATAAAAAAAATTTAAAAAAAACAATAGACTGCATCAAAATAATGACAAAATAACAAAAATAACCATACTATTTCAATATTCTCTTCATAACTTGAGGTACTAGGCTTTCATACACGAGTCTTATCTTCTTAAAAAAAAAAAGTTGGAATAAGGAGTTATTCTGTCGAAATAATGACAATATTTTGAAATAAACAATTAGGACAAAATAATATTACATAGATATTAATAATGACACTTCAATATTTTCTTCACAACTTGCAGTTTGGAGCTTCCACACTTGAGCCTTATCTTCCAGAAGAAGAAGAACAAGAAGTCATTATTCAGTTATATTGTGTGCTTATATTTTAGATATTTTTATTCAAGACCGTGCCATAGTTAGGACTCATAAAGGCAGAAACTATTTCTAACTAGTCAAATCCAAGAGCTTTGGCTAAGACCACTGCACCATAGCCAGAGAAAATACTCATTCCTGATTGGCTGGCAGATATTCGTTTTATTTGGGAAAAAAAAAAATTCACATTGAAATGTTCTTGATAATAGTGCGGCGTTTAAACAGAATTCAGGAATTTGTGCTTTTGACATTCCGGGAAGCAGAACACATGAAACACCTCAACTGGTTAACATCAAAAGGCCACTAGACAATATGGACACCAAGCTATCTAAGGCCTGAGGCTAACAATTTAGCTAGCTAGCTCAGATGTTTAGGTTAGGATTAAAGGCTGTATGTCACAGGCTTCCAGTAACTAACTCAGGACCTCTTCTATTCCTTTACCAACAACTCATCTGGTGAAACTGATACTTTTGTCTCCTCTCTCCATCTCCACTGCCACTGTGTTTATCCACCAAAGAAAATGGAAAATGTCTGGAAAATAGACAATTATTATATTTTTTAGCAATAACATGGAGTCGCTTTCCCACTTTTCAAAGATATTAATTAAATAAATTAATAACACATGCATTTTCGCTCCATGATGCTCCTTTCCACAGGGTCAACTTTACTATCCAAGACACTTAGTTTTCAAAACGAGACTCAAAGAAACACACACGCATACATGTGCACGCACGCATATGCTCACTGTTCGCCTCGCTGAAGGAGTTAAGTGCTAATAAGGATGTTCCAAACATAACCCATGGCCCTCAGGCTCCATCACCTACCAATTAACACTTCTCAGTATGGAGCCTTCCATTACCAATAAACTGAGCAGGCTAAACGCAGCCATCGCTCCCCTGTAATGGAAAATAATTGAGGAGTTAAGAGGGTCTGATGAGCCTGACGCAATGCACTCCTCACACACACTGAGGCTAATACCTGAACCCGGCTCCGAAAATGCCTTCAAACATCATTAAAAAGGACTCCGACTGCAGGCTTGTCATTAGCTGTGCAATCTGATGCCAATTCACTTCAGCTCATTTTTCCCTAAAAAGTAAGACAAAAAAAGAAATAGCAGTTGCTAATTCATTAAAGTCACCATCAACTTTATAAAACATTTGGAGTAATTCATTTCAAGTGGCTTTCATTTGAAGAAATGGAGATGAAAATTTAGTTGAAAAATCGGAGTAAGTGTCGAAAAAGACAGATAAGTGTTATTACATCAGAAAATATACGAGCCAATCAAGTTACGACATGCAAATGCACCAGTTTATCAAGAGAAGGGATGGGACTATCAGGGGTGAGGTTTAATTAATAAAAAGTAGATCTCTTGATGAATGCGTTTATGTTTCCAAGACTGTTTTGTGAAATTACCACATTGAGCAATTTAATATTCAAAACAACTAAATTGGTTGACTAGATAACACTTTTTTTTTTATCTCTGGTGGCAAAACTAACTGGTAAACTAACAAGTAAATGTTGTAAAGATAGGTAAATAGCTAATATTTGTCATTATAAGGTTATGATAAACCAAATATCACATTATTAACCATGTTTCTAGACTTTTTAAACTTTTGATTTAAGCTTAAATTATCATGTTTTATCAGCAGACAATTTTTTTTAGAAATACATGTTTGCAAAATTATTACTATCATTAAAATTATTACTAACAAAACAAAATTATATGTCTTCAGAATAAGCTATCTAGAAATAGGCTTGATAAAGTTATGTTTGCTTTATCGTAATCTCATAATGAGAAATATTAGATACACTCACCTGGCTATACTTGCTAACGTATTTTGTAGTGAATTATGATAAAGCAGCTTGAAGTGAAAAAAATATAATAAAAAAAATTGTGTCTATACACATAACCTGCAGATATATGGGTATAGTGGAGATATATATATATATATATATATATATATATATATATATATATATATATATATATATATATACACACATATACACACACACACATACACACACATACATACATACACACACACACACACACACACACACACACACACACACCCTTATTCAGGGACCTCCTGCCTGTCGGAGATTCTGGGATTGAGGCGTAGCATTTTTTGTTATTCCTAGAATAGCCTTCTGGACTGAACGTGATGTTGTCATTCCTTTGCGATCACCGTAACCTCGGTTTTAATTTTCCACACACTTTCTATTTCCTGAAATTTCTCCAGCTTCTCCCATTCCTTCCTTTACATGCTACCCTCCCTGGGGATGAACACATCTATCACCTCAGCTATTTTCTGTTGCAGTTCATTGACTTTTGTACTTTGGATTTGCATCCATTTCAAGCTGAGAGAAGAGGCCTCTCCTGATAACGTTTGAGCGCTGAGTGACTAGCTGTTTGTCAATGTGGATTAAGTGGTATAATTGTATAATGGCCCATTTAACAGGAGGCCGGCGGCCAAATTCTACCATTTGCAATACATCAAACCTCCTGGCAGGCTGATGCCAATTAATATAATAAACAAAATAATTAGTAATATTAATATAAACACTGAACAGTTAACACAAGGGTATTTAAATATAAACTCCATCAGTAGCCAGGAACAGACCATGCTGTTGTGTTACTAATGTTCACTGAAAGCGAAGCCCAACATCAATTACAAACTATCACTTACAAGCGGTTTAAGCTGAATCTACCACCATTGTTAGATAACCAGCAATTTCTGTCTTAAAACTAGAAAGCCTGGGAACATTTAGCAAACAAACTCCCACACAATGTTATATAACTATGTAGGTTAGTAAGTCAACATTGTTAGCTAGCTAGCATTTTCTGTCTTATCCCTTTCATGCATTATTTATTTATTTTATTTTATTTATGCAGCCTTATCCAGATTCTTTAGATTTTTACCTAAAATAGGTAAATATAACCTTGCATGTTATATGAATTTTGATTGTCTATCAAAATTGTCTTTTTATATTAAAAAGTAATTGGATTGTCCATAAGTAAAAAAGACAAACAATATGCCTTAAATTTAGAATCTTCCAATGTCCAACATTTTTGACATTCAAGTCTAAAATATGTAGTGTCGGAGGCCAAAATCATAGAAAATATCATTTCTATATATACAAAAGTTATAGTTTAAGACTGTTGCATGATGCAAAGATATTTAAAAAAAAAACAACAAAAAAAACAAAATCTTCCCCCCATAAAAAACACTCAAAAAACAAAGTGGAATCTGGCATGAAAACATTTTTTTTTTAATTGTATTTCTTTTATTTTTTGTTATTTATTTATGTATTTTACGTAGCAAGCTAATAAAACTTGTGAACGAAAATTCCAGAAACTTTACGTTAAGTTACAGTAATGCTATCCAGTGATTTGGAGGTGGACTATCTCAGAATGAGATATAGCTAAGATCAGTGAGCCAACACTGTTAGCTAGCTAGCTAGCTAGCACTTTTTTAGTTCTAAGACCAAAAATGTCAGTTAATGTTTAGCTATCAAAACATAACTGTAAACAGCTAGCTACATTATCGAGACAGCACTGTTAGCTATATACATTTTTCTTTAAAAGCAAAAATGCCAGACAACTTGTAGTCATCAAACTACCTTAGTATGCTACGTAGATAGCCAAGTTAGTGAGTCAACATTGTTAGCTAGCTAGCATTTTCTATCTTAGTCAAAATTTAGCCATCAAAATCTCTCATAGTGGTACATAGCTAGAGACTGCATGTTACTGAGCCAACTTTGTTAGCTATCAGTGGTTTTCTTAAAAACCCAAAATAACATTTAAAAATGTCTCCAACAAAATACCTCAGACTGCTATATATCTAGCTAAGTTAGTGGGTCAACACTGTTACCTAGCATCTTCTGTCTTGAAACAAAAAAAGTCTCAGTCAACATTTAACTTTCAATCTACCCCATAATTGGACATAGCTAGCTACGTTAGTGGACTGACATTATGAGACATAGCTAAGATCAGTGAGCTAACATTGTTAGCCATCAAACTACCTCGTAATTGTACATAGATAGCTAACTATGTTAGCTAGCTGGCAATATTTTGTCTTCAAACCAAAAATGTCAGTTAACATTTCATCCTAAATCTACCTCAAAATGGTACATGGCTAGCTAAGTTTATGAGTCCAAATTGTTAGCTAGCTAGAAATATTTTGCTTTAAAAGCAAAAATGTAGTTTCGTCAAACTACTTCAGAATGGTACATAGCTAAGATCAGTGAGTCACGTGAGCTAGATAGCAATATTTTGTCTTTAAACTAATGTCAGTAACTATTTAGCCATCAGACCACCCCACAATGGTACACAGAGAGCTAAGTGAGGGAGTGAACACTGTAGCTGGCTAGTGATTACTGAGTTAAAGCCATAAATGTCAGTTAACATTTAGCCATCAAACTACATCATAATGGTACATAGAATCTATGCTAGTGAGCCAACTTGGTTGGTAGCTAATGACTTCTGTCTTAAAACCAAGTCAGTTAATATTTAGTCAGCAAACTAACTCACAATGGTACGTAGCTAGATATGTTAGTGAGCCACCATTGTTGCTATATAGCAATTTATTTGGTCTTAACACCATCAAACTTCAGCAGAATGTTAGTCAGCCAAGATTGCTACATAGCTAGCTAGCAATTTCTGTCTTAAACAAACAAATGTTTTTCTGAATGCGAATCAAAAAATAAAATAATATAAAATAATGCGAAGAGACACTACCTGACTCATAGTGAAAGATTTCCAGGAATTTCAAAGGAACCAACTGAACAGCAGTGGAAAAGAAAGAAAGAAATAAAGCTTTGTGAATTTGTGTCAGACCACCTGCTGACAAAGTGCAGCCCTGGTATAGTGTATATTTACAGATAGTGATAGCGTGCTGTTACAGTCCAGTGACAGTGCGGTACAGTAATCTTTCAGTGCCCATGTTGTCTACACATGAACTTAGATATTTAACTAAAAACCTTCAGTGAACTTCTCACAAACTGTTTCAGCATCGCAGAGTCTTCTGAGAAATGCCAAGCCAAGAGTTTAGGATCTCCTTGTAAAACTGCCAAGTGGAATATGCTAACAGTTCTGACTGCCAGTGAACTGTAACTCACTGCTTCACAGGAAAACAGGCCCTCAGCCAGAGGGAACATTTTAAATACGACTTTCAAAGACACCTACTGTGCTCATATACAAAGCGTCAAACTAAATATAAATCAAATAAAGTACAAGGTGAATGAGGAGCAAACAAGAACATACTGAAATTGCCTTTTTATGGGCTAGTTTAGATCAGACAGGTCCGTGAACGCCTCTGACCACTCGGTAGGTATCTGTGTGTGTTCCCTGCGCAGTTAGTGAATTATCGTTGTTATCGTGCATTGCTGTTATTATTCAAAGTTAGCATTCTTCGACATGCAAGAATGCAGTATTGGTAGTTTGTGAATAATGTGTGTAGCACTCCTGATTGCTACCGACCTTCCGACCATCACGTAGTTTGCATAGAAGCTCCACATTTTAACATTAACATACACTGGTAAGGGTTATCACTCAAAAATACATAAATTATGAATTTTTTATTTAATAAAAACAACAGATGAGCTAACAGACATGTGAACAGTCTGGAATGATTCACAATTCCATAGGTGTTTTGAACTCTTCTATATTAACTGACAACACATTAGTAATATCTTGGCTGATGCTCTTGTCTCAACTCGATTTTCCCACTCGAAAGATGCACTGACACGGCGGAGTCGGCGGTCGTGGTAAACGGAGACTGAAGAAAAGATCTGTCAATCTTATCTTCTAGCATCTTATGTGTGCTAGACTTACCTAATAAGTAGCTGCATGTGTTAGAATCAACTTAGTAAGTATATAATTAAGGACAGTTTCACAATAGTCATTAGAGATAGAGCAAAATTGCAGACAATGAAAATCTTTGTTGAAAATGACCAAAAATGGCACTTATTGTTTTTTGGGCAAAAGAAATAAAAATACAAATGAGGTCGGTCTTCACCTGTCATATAGGAACTTATGTACTTGTTCTACTGGGTTCACTTGCACAGTGTGTATTTAATGTCTTGTATCTTGTTTATTTGCATTGTAACCTTTTCCTAATTTGCACTATATGTTGTCCAGTGATTCTCTTGCACCACACTGCAGTCATTATTCTATAAAATGTTGCACCAAGGCCTTGGAGAACGCCAAGTGTGCCTAGTGCGAGCTGACTCAGCGTTTTCTGTTCGACGGTAGCTAGGTACAGCGGAGATGAAACATGACATGATATGATTGGCTATTTTTTAAACTTTCTTACCAGCACACAATGACGTACTGAAAAATCGGAGGTGGTTTAGAAGCGGCCAAAAGTAAGCGCATTGTAGTAAAAGATGAATTTTTGTATTTTAAGTGATTAATACAGATGTATTATATTGTGCACTGTCTGACCAGAAACGTGAGCTAATGAGATAAAACAAAGGTCAGGATGTCTCAGATTGTGTTCTTGGACTGGCTTTGGATAAAAGTGCCTGACTAATGAATAAATGTCAGTGTAAAGCTAACTTCCAACAAGATGTTACCTCGTTATCTAATTGCATTGCAAATTTGATTAATAATCATGCATTTAGGCTACAATCATCCCGATGTTTTCTAATTAAAACATCTGTGATAAATAACAGAGCGTGCGTTTCTGACTCGTAAGATCGCTTCGTTGTTCCTCTCAAAATCTGACATGCTCCTTTTGCACTTTGTTAAATGGTAAATCTCTGTTCATCTGCAAAAACACAGCTGATTTGCACGGAGCAATAGAGTTTTCCTTTGTGGTTTGACAGTGATGTGATGCTGTGTTCGTTTGCTGTCGCCCAAGGTCGCCCCGCTGACAGATGTGTGTGCTGCTGATTCGGTTTCCTCATCCGTCCCTTTCTCTCTCTTCCTCTGTATTAGACATCTCGTTGTTAGCGAGGAACGCGTACTGTCTGAACCCTGTCACAAAGCGACGGTCCATCAGCTCTGAAATTTAACACCTCTGCTAACAGCTCGCCGTGTCAAATAGAAGCACGGCCGCAGCCATGCTCCACGCGGACTTCACATATTTCACAGTTAGTCACTAGTGTATGCGGAAAGGCGTCAAATTCGTTCATATTTATATTTCAGGCTGTCAGGAAATATTTGACAGGAAATGTGCCCTGTTTGATGCTCTGTGATCACATGTTCTAACTGTCACAAGACAGAGGTCAAAAGGTCAGTAAACAAAGTAAAACTCTAAATGTAAGATGCTTTGGTGTTTTTATTAGTGCTATTGTCAGCTCTGATTATAGCTTACAAAAGAAGAAAAGAAAAGCCACAGACAGCGAGAGAGAGAGAGAGAGAGAGAGAGAGAGAGAGAGAGAAGGTGAGTCTGAATATCCCTACTACTCGACTATACAGTAGGCGAAAAGCAGTACGCCAAAGGTGTACATCCAAATTTTCAGTATTAATAAAACAGTAGGTGAGATGACCTACTTGCGGTTATTATGACATCGTAGGGCACATGACAATGCCAACATGGCAGATGTAGTATGTCTGGATTGTATTCATACTACAAACACACACACACACACATACTGATCAGTACGTACTGTATCAACGGCTGAGCACTAGGTACTGAATCGAATGCAGTAGGTAGTGTCACAGTACGCGATTTCGGACACACTGAGAGAGAGAGAGAGAGAGAGAGAGAGAGAGATGGGGGGAAGAAAGAAAAAAGTATTGAAAGTATAGTATAATTTGTGACTGGCAAATTATACGGACTAGTTTTTTTTCTTCTCGTCATTTTTTTACATTGTGGCATTCACTAGCTCAATGTCTGCATTAGTGATAAATTGACTATACTCATGTACATGTACATTTACCACTTGCTAAGATGTCATTCTTTGCAGTGTGTAATGCAGATTAATCAAAATAGGGCTCCATGTTAATACAAAGATTCATTGACTTCATGCTCTTCTGCTGTTTTTGGGTGTTGAAAATGTCAAAGCTATTTGAAACAGAGTTTTATTCACATACGTAGGTTACTAGGTTACCGCATAAACATTTTCCCAACCTTAAACAGTTGAGGTTGTATGAACGCTCTGAGATTGAAAGTAGGAACTTCTGACTCAGAAAATGCAGAGTTCACAGTTCTCATGAATTTTTAAGCACCCTCACTTCCTCTAGATATCATACACTTTGACTAAACCACAAACTAAATTTAGCTCAGAAAACAAGACTTCCTATAAAGTTTGATTAACCACAGTGGACAGAACTGTAATGAGCCTGACTGCTTGTTTATAATAAATGTTTCAGGTTAAATATAGCTGGCTAGCCTAACATAACCAGACGGATATTACTTAGAATTATTCGTATTTGATTTGTAGCTAGTTAGCTAACTATTTTAACCAGTTCTTTCCTAAAAACAGAAGCTAACACTACTTAGAAAGCTGAGAAGCTAGTGAATTATTGATAGTTATACCGCACACTGTTGAACTGTCAAAAGGAGTCTCCAGTGTTAGGGCTTTTTCTGACATGGAAAGGTCTTCAGGACAGAGAGCTTTGTGGTTTCTTGGTAACATAACAAGCTGCATTTTTTTTTTACTTCAAGAGAGAGAAAAAGAAAAGGATGGTGATGTAACAATAGTTTATATATAGTTGCTATAATGTAAGTGAGAACAGGAACTAACTTGTCCTGAAGATTTTGCTTAACATTAAATTTAACTAAAAAGTATGGCATGCCATTCTTTAATTAATGAAAAATATATGTGTTATTGGAAAATGATTAACTTTGGGGTGGTGCATAAACTACATATTAACTTTCTCTTATCCTATTACACACCAGCTATCAATCTGGGATTGACAGTGTTTCATCTAAGACACACGAAGCTACCGCTTCTTTTTGAACTGAGAGACGAATACAGTGCTTTCTATTTCATCTCCAGGACAAAATGTGTCAAGCACAGCGCTACTCATTAACGTCAAGTTGATATGAATTTGGGAGAGAGATTAAAATATTTTCACTACCATGTATAAAAGTAAATAAAACTAAACTTGGTACATAGTGCTATTTTCATCAAGAATACATAGACACACTAGTATATCAAAGTTTTACACAACAGTTAGTTCCACTTAGGTCCACTAATCTGATTGATTGAGCAGGTTCCAAGAGTGCTGATATTTCCTATAACCGCACTGGGACCTTTCAGAATCAGAATCAGAAACAGTTTATTGCCAGGTACAGTAAAGGACACTCTACAGTACTAGGAATTTGTCTTGATGTCAGGTGCAAACACAGAATCAAAGATATAAAGTCAAGGGGGATACAGAAATGAAGAATACAAAAATGCGACACAATAACAAGGGTAAAACAAATACTGAAGTGCAAGAGGCCATGGTGCAAGATGAAATACATAAACAGCAGACAAGATAGAATAAATTAAATTTAAAAAATAAATAGTTATGTACAGAAAAAGTGAGTGTACATGGGAGACGGAAGAAATATTGCAGCTTCAGAGGGGAGAGTGACTGTCAGTAGGTTGGGGGGGGTCACCTGGGGGGAATTGGGGCACTGTTCAGCAGGCTGACTGCAGCTGGGAAGAAGCTGTTCTTGTGGCGTGAGGTCCAGGTCCTTGCCTCTTGAGGACCTCAAGTGAGCCTCTTGCCAGAGAGGAGGGGCTGGAAGAGTACATGTCCGGGGCGAGAGGGGTCGGCTGCAATCTTGGCTGCACGTCTCCGGGTCCTGGAGACGTACAAGTCCTGGAGTGATGGGAGGCTGCAGCTGATCACCTTCTCAGTGGAGTGGATGACGCGCTGCAGCTTGGCCTTGTCCCTGGCCGTGGCAGCAGCAAACCAGACTGTGATGGAGGAAGTAAGAATCGATTTGATGATGGCAGTGTAGAAGTTGACCATCATCCTCACAGGGAGGTGGAACTTCTTCAGCTGCCGCAAGAAGTACAGCCTCTGCTGAGCCTTCTTGGTGAGGGAGCTGATGTTCTGCTCCTACTTGAGCTCCTGGGTGATGGTGGTTCCCAGGAAGCGGAAGGACTCGACAGAGGTCACCGGAGTGTCACAGAGGATGACGGGTGGGAGGGGGGCTGGGTCCTTTCTGAAATCCACTATCATCTCCGCTGTCTTGAGAGCGTTGAGCTCCAGGATGTTCATGCTGCACCATGACACCAGACGGTCCCTCTCACTTCTTTGGGCCGACTTGTCTCCATCAGAGATGAGGCCGATGAGGGTGGTGTCATCTGCGAACTTCAGGAGTTTGACAGACTGGTGTCCAGATGTGCAGCTGTTGGTATACAGGGAGGATAACAGAGGAGAGAGGACACAGCCTTCAGTGTGTATCACTCCACTTGTCTGTGTTTGCCACATAAAATTCTCCTTCCTAGTTGGTTCCATTACTACAGTAGTCTTAGTGACATCATCAGCGGACATGGAAAATGATACTTTTCAGGAATATAACTTTTGACCGAAGATGAATAAGAAGAAGGGAAGCAAATCTTACGAGAAGCACCTTTAAAGGGAATGTACAAATTAAAGTGAGCTAGGTAGCTATCTAACCATTGGGCTATAAAGTGAGTGTGGCTTCTTCAGGATCTATTTCCAATAGTGGCACAAAAACAGACAAAACATTGGGCATATTGTGTCTGAAATGTCACTAATTTCTTCTTGTTTATAGGACTGTTAACTGTATAAAAGCAACAGCTCACTCACAATTGTGTGGGTTAAACATATTTAAAGACATTTTTTACTCATTTCAAGCTTGAAATTCTTCAATTCTTGTTATACTGGCAGATAATTTTCCAAATTATAAGAATTTATTTGTGAAAGAAAGCTTGAAATTAGTACAAAATTACTAGAAATATGTTTAATAATCTTACATTTGGTTTATTATAATCTTAAAATAGGAAATGCTAGATAGATTTGGTATTTTATCTGTAACTATTCTATATTCTAAAGTGCACTTTTTGGAGTATACTTAGAGTAGACTTGGACGGTCTTCTAGTCTGTTTGAATATCCTTTTTTTTTTAATAAGGATGAGAGTGAATTTTTCTTTGTACATGAGAGAGTGAGTCAGAAGCTGCTACAGGAAAGAATAGCACTGATTCAGTGCTGCTGTTAATCTGAACTGCTCCTCTCTAATGGGAATTAAACAGAGAAATGACATCATTTGGGGTGATTCCTGCTCTATCTCACCAGGCTGAGGCTTAATGAGGCCGCCCAAGACCAACTCCTGACCTGAAACTTGCGTTTACATAACAGACTGCTAATTACCAAAAGAAAGTCTGAATCTTTGTAAGCTTTCCAGAAAACTTTCTCAGATATGTTTTTATTTTCCCACAGTAAGTTGTCACCAGCACTGTGGTCTTCACAGAAAAAAAATAAATTAAAAGTTATTAGCAAATTAAAGGTTACAAAGAAAATCTTAAAGTTTCTGATTAGCTTATTTGAAAGACACAGAATCAGGATGTAGCTCAAATAAACAGGCCTTGTTCTATGACATAACATTTTACTAGAACCAGAAGATATGACCACATCACCCGTATCTTATCCACCCTGCATTGGCTCCCAATCAGATTTTGCATTGATTATAAAATACTACTATTGACCTATGAAGCACTGAACCACAGGACCTGAGAGAAGTTTTGGTCTTTTATGATCTGCCACGCCTACTTCGATCAAAAGGTGCAGGCTCTTTGTTGGTACCTCGAATAGTGAAGGCTGTGGCAGGGGGTAGAGTTTTCTCTTACAAAGCCCCACAGTTATGGAACAGCCTTCCAATTAACGTTTGGGACTCAGACACAGACTCAGTCTTAAGTCTTAAGTCTGTTTAATCAAGCCTTTTGTGAATAGTTTTTTCATAGGTTCCGGAGCAGATCTGGAGGGTTCAAGGGCATAGAGTGTTGGGAACTGGGATATTTGGATACTGCCGCCCCCCTACCTTCACGTGTTTACTCAGGTTTGTTGACAGTGGAGTGTCTGGCCCCCTTTCATAGCTAGTCTTGCTGGAGTCCCTGCTTGCACTCTGCACACAATGTACACATTCTTTCTTTTTTGACCCCTTCTGCTCTCTGGACCTGCCTGATCCAACCTGATGCCCTACTTCTGTTTGGATTCCTCATCACTTAGAAACCACTCACTGCTGCTGAGGATGGCCCAACACAGACAGCCTAAAGATACATGAGATTACTGAGGACAGTACCATTTAGAAACCATGAATATGGCTTTGGACTTCAATTGATAGGAACAGTTTTACTACGATTGCTTAGGACTACGGTTGCTATGATAGCATTAGGACTGCAATTGCCATGAACAGTTTTGCACTCAAGTTTCCAGCAGTGAACAGTTGATCACTTCAACAAAATAGACTTCACGTGAAAATTATAATGAATTTTCTTGGTTACACAATTGCACTTTTTGGCCATGTAGTATACAGCTATAGAAATGAATTATTTATAACTGCACTATTTGTTGTCACCCAGATGAGGATTTATCTCCTGGGATTTGTGACAATGTCCATTGTTAAAATTGCTATACAAATAAAACTGAAATGAATTGAATTAAACGTTTGGCACCTGAAGGGAAAAAAGTGCTTTTCTCATTGGTCTGTACCAAAGGGTCAAGTTGTAAGTGGTTTGGTACCAAGATCGGGAACACAGCACCTAAGTGAACATGGGGGCGGGGATACCAGTACTCAGGTGACTAACTGGTTACGCATACTGTATCACACAATGTGCATGCTAGAAAAATCTCAGTTGTGTCATTTTTATATCTTAACATGTACTAATGTGTTTTTTCAATTCCTCACAATCTACACCAGTAAGAAAGTATTTAGAGAATGAACAGAATTCTTTATTTTGCGATTATTTTGTGTTACTAAGGCTTTTATTGAACTGGTAAACAAAACCTCATAAAGATGTCATTTTTTAAAATCAGTTTTGTCTTGTCTTCATCAAGGAAATTCAAACCCCCTTGTCAATGAGTCTTTTCAGAAGTAAGAAAAGAAAAAAGAAAAAAAGAAAAAAAAAAGAGTTGCATATGAAATGAGCCAGCTAACCAAATGGCCAATGAGAGAGAATAATTTTAATCTGAGCACTTATTCCATGTTACATAAAGGAAAATTGTGTTGTAGTATTACATATTGACACTGTGACGGTTCTAGTGTTCTCTTACATTGTTAAAATAATAATAATAATAATAATAATAATAATAATAATAATAATAATAATTCAGAACTTACAGAGGTCCAGCAAGACCATGGGTTATTATTATTATTTCTTTATCCATGTGAACTCAAGATAACAGAAGTGGATTTCTCGAGATAACAACTTACTATATTATTATTATTTTTTTTTTTTAAATTTCAATCCCTCATCCATCCATCAATCCATTCTTCTTTCTATCCATCTATTCTTCCATCAGTCAATCCAATCTTTCATTCAGTAATCAATCCATCAATCCATTCTTCCTTCTATCTATCTATTCTTCCATCAGTCAATCCAATCTTCCATCCAGCAACGCATCCAACAATCCATTCATCCATCCATCAATCCATACATCAATCTATTCTTCCATCCATCCATCCATCCATCCATCCATCCATCCATCCATCCATCCTTATGTTTGTCAGTGCTAGACCATTTCCAAATTAGTGTCCATCACTTGAGGAGCAACATACTGTAGAAAGCTGCCACTATACCATAGTGAACACTTTAGTGATCCTGAACGGGTGGTCAATTTCACTGCCAGTCAGTTTGAGGACTGGGCATCTCCATGGTAAGAGATAGATGGATAGATGGATGGATGTACTTTATTGATCTTGAAGTGGAAATTTGGGAAGAATATAGAGGGAGAAACCACACAGTCACCTGAGCACAGGATCAAACCCACAGCCTTGGAGCTGTAAGGCTGTAACTCTACCATTGTAGCAGCTTCTTTCGGTTAAGATGCTGCCTGATGTATGGTATAAGAAAAAAGAAATAATGCATGACCTCTCTGGACTTTCATAAGAATGACTGTTGTTTCTGTTGGTTCCTTTTTGGCCAGTTTCTTATTTCTGAATCTTCTTCTTCTTCTTCTTTCAGCTTTTCCCTTCAGGGGTCACCACAGTGAATCATCACTCTCCACCTATCCCTATCTTCTGCATCCTCAACTGAATGCCCAGTGGAAAAAAATGAGCAAACATAAAATGCTAACATTGGGGCAATAAATCAGGGGTTCTCAAACATTTTGTAGCCACGGACCCGTAAAATTTTAACTGTAAAAAAAATTCCATGATTCCAGATTTATTTCATGAACATGATCCAACTATGTATACAGTAATGTCTGCAATAATATTTGGGCTATTTATCAGAGTCAGAGCTTTTAACTCCTGAACCTTCCACCACTAGAAGACATTAGGAACATTTTGACATCATTTATGGGCTACTTGTTTTTGAGTTATTGAGGTTTGGATTAAACCCATTTAATTCAAGTGACCAGTCAAACATGCTAATATCTATAAGAACAGTTACTCAACAGTAAATATAACTTATACTTGTGCGAGTTATGATTTTCACCACTGTAGTAGAATCTAATTGTATATGATAGTGAGAGTGGAAAAAAAAAAACTGTGTTTGCATGTTTTCCGTGCTTTGTTCCTTCCAGGCAAATCCATGTACTATAGTTTGGTTTACCGTTTTCACACATTTTCACAGTGGATGAAGAACAACAGTGAGTTTCTCTGCCCAATAATGCATACTGACCTGCTAAAATAGCATAAGTGCAGTTAGTTTGCATATGATGTTAAATCTAACACCAGGCATTCATTAAGTGGTCTCAAGAATGCTAGTTCACACCACGATGCCTCCGAGTCTCATCGTGGCGTTTGCTAATGGGAATGTCACAACAGTGTGACACTCTGTTAATAGCGCTATGCGAGTAAGAGGGTGTGGTTTTTGCCTGTGGGTTACAAGTGGCACATCAAAGTAAGTGGTGCTGGAAACGGCCTCGCTGTTTCGCCCCACATTTCAAAGCGAATCTCAAATCTAGATTGCCAACGACTTGGCAATTACTCGAATTATCAGGAGTGACTCAGAAGCACTTTGGCACGACCCAGTCATTAGTGTAGGGAGTGATTCTTTGCCAAACATTAAAACAAAAAAAAAAAAAAAAGTGCTGAGGCAGCAGTTTTCACAAGTCATCTGGATTTGATATCTTAAGAAATAAAATTTGTTTTATTTAATCTGACACGCTAGAGATAAAAAAAAAAAAAGGAATGAAAACACAGTAGAACTGGTTTGGCAGCAAGCCAAGGGAAGGGTACTTGCACATGGATAAGCATCTGTGAAGCTTTTGTGTTTGATAGAAGCCCAAGATGAGAGGGAGAGCATCCCCACAGGAAGTGGGTTAACCTCGAACCCTTGAGCTAGTGGATTTATCTCCACTTTGGGATTTTTACAGTATACAGCAGCTCTTAAACAACTTCACTTAAGCAGCTGTGAGGGGAAGTTTGCACTGGGTGTGTGCCGAGTCCAAAAGGATTCAGTGAAAGAAAGAGAGCTCTCTCTGACGCCAAACCACTCACTTTCCTTCACTTCCAGTCTCTCTGCGGACTTCCACGTTTGATCATAGAGACAGTAATTGCAACATGTGTTTTCTTTCCAATGATATAGCACTGTGATGTAGCCATAGCAACTCTGAACAGAAGAGCGCTCATCAGTTGATACATCAGCGTA
Source organism: Pangasius djambal (assembly GCA_022985145.1). Taxonomy (NCBI): domain Eukaryota; kingdom Metazoa; phylum Chordata; class Actinopteri; order Siluriformes; family Pangasiidae; genus Pangasius; species Pangasius djambal. The sequence continues at coordinate 25,347,482 of CM040979.1, forward strand.
ACGCTTTCGACGAGGAAAATCAGCAGAGCAGCCGTAAACCATGAAGTCACCAGCAATAACCTGATCAAAGAGATGATGAATAACTTGATAAGTGAGAAACAAGGGAACATTTTCCCGTTCATTTCACCACCAGAGTCATGCTGGTGTAAGCAGAAACTAATATTACAAGTCCCTAACTGAGCTTGATTTATTTTAGCTACTATGTTTTTCACCCAGCCAATCACATAACGGTAACTGAGGATGGACAGTGAACTAGCAGGAGCTACTGATTCTCAACACAAATAGATTACTGGACTTTAAATAACACATCTAGCTAGCTATGTAAGGAATAAAACATGACAGGGAATGATGTTATAGGAACATAAAAAATTATTTATATATATACATACATACATACATACATAACATTATATATATATATTTATATAACCTCCCCAACAGAGTTTTGGGCTGATGGTATTCCTAGTTTGTGACCTAGTGAGCCAATATCAGAATGTATTTTTGATAGACTTCAAAGCACTATTGTAAGTCGCTCTGGATAAGGGCGTCTGCCAAATGCCATAAATGTAAATGTAAATGTAAACAAGTGATGTGCTGTAGCAACACGAAGGTATCCTCCAAGAATGTATCCTAAAGTGTTTTTTGCCTTACATGACAACACTTTGCCAACAATTACAATGTTTATTCATTAAAGAACAT
>CM040979.1:25354632-25370823 GCA_022985145.1 Pangasius djambal
CTGTGAGAATAAAACTAAAGTCCAACCTATTGCTGGAGACAGTATTGAGGTGTCACTATTTTAACTTTTTCACACTGGGTGAAAACAAACAAACAAATAAATAAAAAAAGATATTTACACTACGTTTTTTTTTTTTTTTTTGCTTTGCTAATAGAGCTTTTCACTGTCTCGGCTTGGTGAGTTAACCACAATCCAGCATGTTGTAACTGTTTCCACACCCATCTGAGCCGTGCTGTTACCCAGCTGAGTCGACAGATACAGGAAGTAAAAAAATATTGCAGACCATCGACTGACCGAACAGACTGTCAGTGGTTGTGTGGTTGTGTAGAGACATTCTGACAAAGACAATTCAATTTAGGACTTTCTTTCCGTGGATGCATAACATGTTTATGTAGTTGCCTCACTTCCAGGTTTAATTCCGAGAAATCAGGGCTGTCAGAAAGCTCTTAAAATTCTGACCTGGAATTTATGTTTATATCTGTAGCATTTAGGAGACGCCCTTACTGAGCGCAAATAACACAAATGCTTTATAGTCTTTATCAAAAATCGTATCCTCATGCTTTTCCAACTAAAAATTAATATATTGGCACACGAGTTTGGTTTGCTTGCTGCCATTAAAACAAACTTTCATAATCTCTCAAGGTTAATGATGGTTACCCTGTGAATGAGAAAAACATGCACCATGTACACTAACATTAAATATGAGATATTCCTGGTTTATCAAATAAAATTTTTGAATTTTGAGTTGCAATTTTTTTTTTTTAAATATATATATATATATATTTATTTATTTTTTTTTATTTTTTTTTTTTTAAATAAATGATTATATCATAATTAAACATTTCATTTTTTTTAATTGGTCACACTTTTACTAAAAAGTTCAAATGGAACATTTTGATCCAACAGCATCTCACTCAGTACACAGTATAGACTGAGAACATTGTGTGTTGATATGTGGTGTATGGGCTACAGTGTGCGTGTGTGTGTGTGTGTGTAAGAGACAATAGCCGTGTGTTGGTTCGGCATCCAATCCGTTTCCTTAAGCCATGTATTCAGGGCGTTCCTTATTCTGTGAGCGGTGTGTATTGAAACACTGCAGTGTTGATTTTCCTAGTGAAACACGCCATTGTCGTCTCACTATGCAACCCTGTGCTGGTTATGAAGGAAGGAAACACACATTTAAAAGCCATTAGAGACGGCTAGGTGTCTCACCCAGAGATCTAAATGAGAGATTAGGACAGTGAGGAATGCAGAACGTGCCAAAGACGTAACGTAGTCACACACATAAATTACACATATATTGCACATAAAAGCACTCCAGAACTTCAGACAACAAAAATGTCTTGGCTGACTAAGTGCTTTGGGGTAAAGGGAACACTGGATACGTCTATTTTTGGCCCAATTTTTCCTTAAGCAGCTAGCACTCTTTAAGGTATTGTGCTATTAAAGCCAACATAGTGCTTTCTTTCTTGTGACAAGAAAATTCCAGAGACTGAATGAAATGTAGAAACAGTTTGTTGGTTGATTTGATAGTATGTAACGCTTTACATGGTGGCTATATTACCCAAGTCCTGTCGTTCAGGAAAGACAGCTACCAAGTCAAGTTACCAGATTACCTATGGGGAGCTAGCTACCAAGCAGAGCCAACAGATTACCTAAGGGGATCTAGCTACCAAACCAAGGCACAGGACAAAGCCTAAATGGCTTCGTATTGGCCATATGATGCACTGCACCGGGTGTACCAGTCCTTATATTTCACTCTGTGTAATGCACATATGTAGGGAGCAGGAAGCCATTTGGGATTCAGCCTACTCTCCTGACTAGTGATCACTCTTTTCCATCACAGCCTCATAAAGAAGGTTGGCATCATGAAACCTTGGTTTTTTTTTTGTTTTGTTTTGTTTTTTTTTTTGGTTATCGGAGCCATGTATGTGTGCCAGTCTGGGAAAACCCACTGGATGTTGATGTTGGCCAAAAATTAGTTTTCACATCTCAACTACAATGACATGGAAATCTTCTAACAAATGCGGTGGTAAAAACAGTCAGTCTACACAAAGATGACCTCACCAACTTAGTGAGATTTTCTCACACACTGACTGGCAGGCTTTGACTAAGTTCCTGAACAGTTATATGCCTAATCAATTCAGTTTGTAATCAGATCCTGGCTGTCAAAATGTCCGTGATGCTCCTGCCCTGCAATCAGAATCTGAATCTTTCACTTCTGGGGGTAAACAAAAATGTTAGAACTTCATCTGTGGCTGCGATACACGCAAAAAGAGAAACATTTCAGTTCAGGTTTCAGAACTATATATATATAGAAGAAAATGTCAAAATTTCACCACATGGAAGATTTTCCCAGGACACCACACCTATTCTAATAGAAAATCTAAATGTTAAGCAGTTATTCAATCATCTCAGTTGAAAACAGCTGCATTAGTGCTGAGTAAGCACTCTAAAAAAGGAGAACTGTAAAGTTACATTTCACATTTAGACACTAACACAAATTTCAGCATTTAGACACTAGAACACTATTAGTGGCATTTATATTGGAATCATAATATACATGTAATTACTTTATGTGCCATTAAAAAATAAGGTGTCTAGTTTATATTATTTATATTATATATCTTTATATCATATATGTTTATATTAAATCTACTGTATATAAGTTTGTAGTTAATAAAATAATGAGTAGTGTATATGTTTTATTTTTTCATGGTAGCCGGTATATGTATTCACAATTTACATTTATATATTCACGATTTAATTTTATATATTGAGAGTTATAACTATTTATTCACAATTTAAATGTATATATTCAGAATTGTAACTTTACATTCAGGATTTATAAATATATATTCAGTTTTCATATAATTATTTTCTGTTTGGCCCCTTCATTTTATTTATATTTATATACATACGCACATTTTATATATATATATATATATATATATATATATATATATATATATATATATGTGGAGGCTCTAGTATCTATCCTGACAAATAACATACACATAAAACTATAAGAGGTTATAATTGGGACATATGCTACACAATGGCTGCATCATAAACAGTGCACTATATAGGGAACAAAACAACATCAGTTTTGAGTTGAGGTTTTCTGCCATGTCCTAAACACTGATCATGCACCATTTATACCAGTCTTTTTCCACAAGCAAGGACTCTCCAGTCAGTCTGAGACGGATTATTCAGTACTGGGTCAGTGGCCTTGCTGTAACTGGCAGCTTTAAATGTAGTCCAGATAATTTTTTTCCGGTCTGTGAAGGTTCCCATGCTATTAATTTAACGCTAGTGTTGCTCCTTTCCCACCCAGTATAAACAGCTTCCTATTGAACCTGAATGACTTTTCAGTGTTTACCATGGCTTACCATGGTTTAGAATATACAGTCAACCCCAAAATTACTGGCACCCTACAAGAGATTGGGTAAAAGCTTTTGCATAATTTCTACAAATTATTAAGATTTTGCACTAAAACAAACTACTTATATAACAAAATTTAATATTTTTCATCTAACAAAAGTCATTCTCAGCCTATTTTTTTAAATAATAGAAATGTCTAAAAAAGGTGTCAGAATGCTCATATACTTAAATTCAAATTCATTCATATCCTTTACAAATGTCTGTTTTATTGGTTGGTTGTTTGTTTTTAATTGTATCCTGGAAATCTGTTGCTCTTTTGTGTCTGGTTGTGATGATTGATAATGTAATGACTTCTGCTGAATTTTTAGCTTTAGCTCAAAACCTGGTTGCCTCTGCCAGGAAGCTAATACATGGTCATTGATTTATCTTTTTTTTATGACATAATGGAAGCAAAAATGCAGGTACATTTAAACCAATACAAAAACGCAGACATAATCAATGTATTACAATATCCATCTCCATTTACAGATTTGAACTCTACCATAAAGCTGTGGTCTGAATTTAAGAATCCACATGTACAAACATAAGAATATGTTCATTTATCATTCATTCATCTGCAGTATCTGCTTTATTCTGGTCAACGTCACAGGTGAGAATACTGGATGAGATGCCAGTCCATTGCAGAACACCTTGCACACACATTCACACCTAGAGGCAATTTAACATAGCCAGTCCACCCACTGGCATGTTTTGGGTGGTGGGAGGAAACCAGAGAACCCGGAGGAAATGCACATGGACACGGGGAGAACAAATAAAACTCTATACGGACAGTAACCTAAGCTCAGGATGAACCGGGAATTCCCCAAGAATATAAAGTATGAAGATAAAGTGAATATAAAGGATATTAAAGATCCTCTACAAGTGTCTCTAACTGTTAGGCATTGCAGGAGGTGGCTCAGTGCTGCTATTCTTTCCAGGAAAGGCTTTATAAGATGTGTTGAAGTAAAATTACACAGTGTTCCAATATCTTTAAACTGGGAGTATTATTGCATGTGTTATTTTTGGCCATCTTCATGAAAGGGTGCCAATAATTCTGGAGTTGTGCGTATGTAGTCATGCATGCAAGTTGTGTGTAGCCTGGAGGGTTGGACGCATGAAGCAGCAGTGGTGTCTGGGCGGATGCTGATGGCTCTGTGTGCGTGTGTGTATGTGTGTGTATGTGTGTGTTTCCTTACGGATGACGTGCTGCAGCTGTGCACGCCGCCGATGTTGGAGTTGTTCAGCTTTGTGCTCTGGAGTGTAAAAGCCGAGGTGACGTGCCTGCACTCTCCCTGGGTTTTGTGTTTGAGACGGGACCAAGGGTGCACTCTCTCACATCACCCATCCCAACCAGCTGCAGCCTGCTAATCACAATCCCACCACCACACACACTTCTGCCCCACATGCACACACACATACACACATACACATCCTTCACACTCCGTGATCCCATTAGCAATGCCAGAGCATATGGTGGCACGTGCCAGAGGAGGATCCTGCCACGCTGGGAACTCAGCTCCAATCAGGTTTATGCGAGTCTGTCAGAGTGAAGCTGTGTTCACAGCGCCGTGTTTCAGTCTGAGCTTACATTAAATTCTTACGGTGAACTGTCATATCCCTTAAATCATCTTGTACTGGTTTAGAGTCACGCAGAGACACTTGTTTAGAGCTTATAAAGATGCTAATGAGTCTTTAAAGTATAAAGTGAGCAATGAGTATTGGTTCTAGAAATCAGATTTGCACAAATTTTTCACGTACCTCAAATGTAGTTCATCAACTGAGATGTATTGTGTCCAAATGGAGATACCAGGCGATGCAAAGCTAATGTAGCTAACAAGGAAGGGAAGTACTGATTAGCATCACATCTAAACTATGTTGAACTGTTAATCTCATGATATTAAGCAGACATATAAAAATAAACAAAACGTCACACAGCTGAAGACTGCAGTGGCAGCCATTTTGACCTTGCAATCACCAGGTTCTATTTACATATTTCAAACTTTAAATGTAAGTAATGTACACATTGTATTATGTACTCAAACATTATCATTAAAAGGAAAACTTCAGCAACCACACAATCTTTCCATTTACCCCAAATGTAGTCAATCTGCAATGACATGTTTGGTGTCTAAAGTTTGTTTCTAATGTAGATAACAGGAAAAAGAGATATATACCTCACCTAAACTCTTTACTCTAAATCCTTCCTGCCTCAAATCTCACCCAGTTCTTCAGTGATGTGATGTGATTTAGGACACAATTTAATCTATTGTATAAACATGAGCAAAGTCTCATTGTCTAGCTGAACACTGTAACATGATGGGGGCGGCCATCTTGGATAACCAGAATCACTTCAGCCCCACAGGCCCTGCCTCCCTGAGTATGAAGGAAAAAATTGTCTGGGAGACATAAATTTAAAAAAAAAATGGATTACTTTAGAAAAATTATTCCTTTAAAATGATTTACATAGCTAAATAAAGTCATATGAATCAAGTATATAAAGAATTGTACATTTACTTATGAAAAAAAGATTTAGGTGATTGTGCTTGTTAGCTTTATTAGCCTCATAGCTCTAAAACTAAATTAGCAAACATTTGACACCAAATGCTAAACCGTTTATTTAAGGAAGAGTATCAATCTTCCACAATGTAGTTTTTCCCTATTTTTCTGCATTCTGTGCTAATGTGGATGCACAGCAAGATCTCAAATCTTCATATGAATTACACATTGCCTAAAAACAATATGGTAGCTTCCTAGAATCAATTACTTGTACTTAGCGATACAAGTTTGGTTTTAAATTAGTATAATTTATAATTTAGATAAGAGTTTATAGTGACTTAAATAGTGTTGTTTAGCTGGACGTAAATAAATAGTGCTGTTTAGCTAGCAGAAGCTAGTCATGACAAACATTTACATCTCTGATTATCTGAATGATGGAGTTGAAGCTAGCTACTGTAGCTAGATGCGGGGCGAGGCGAGGCAAGGTGTACCGTACCTTTATTAATCCCACAGGGGAAATTCAAATTGACACAGCAGCACAAGTAGGAGGAGTAATATCAAAGAAAAGAATAAAAGTAATCGATGCATAATTTTACATCAGTCATTTTACAAGCTAAGAGAAAATAAAGTATGAATAAAGCTACCTCATTAGCTAGCCAGCTAGTTAACTAAATGCTGCATATCAGGAAAAAATGCTAAGCAATTTGTTGTTCTGTCACAGTCGATAAACAACAGGCCTTGTTAAACACAGAATGAAGTAATGGTTTATTAAACATACTTTAAAATCAGTAGGTCTGAAAGAGTTTGGCTACAAAAAGATGTGTGGTGAGTCTTCCATCACTAACACAAATCCAATTCAGCATAAGTGAGAATATGTTTCTGACAGTAATTTTTTAAAAATGTTGCGGTTTGCCTTCTTCCTTTGTTCTCAAGGGGCAAAACACATTAAAGTGAAAGTTTCCACCAGGAATGAACCATTATTGTTCCCTGGTGTTTTTGTATTAGACGGTTTAACATGACACGGAACTGAGTGTGTTTAGAAAAGACATTTCTATGGCATGAATCAATGCGATCCTGCTACAGACAGAGGGAACAGTGATTAATTCTCCTGTTCATCATGAATAGTAATCACCAGAGCTGCCTAAAGTAGAAATCAGCCCAATTAGCAACAAATAATAATAATAAATCATGTTTTTTCCTTAAAAAGGGCCTAAAAAGGGCCAAAAATAAATTCTATCTATGAGAATGAGCAGACTATTTTACCGATGGTGCATCTCAGTCAGTTCCCTAGGTCGTAAATCAGTATATGTATATTTATATGTCATATAAATTTGTTAACTTAATCACAAGTATTTCTGTCATCGTACTTCAAGCAGGATAGTAGGCTATTGAATGTTTTTAAATCATTAAACACTTAAAAGTCATTAGACTCAAACAAACTGTATACAGAACGTCAAATAAAATTAAAAATAAATAAAAGTAATCATTTGAGAGCTACAAAAATGATAAGAAGCTACTATATTTGTAGACGAAGGTGGCTGAGAGTTCGTCCATCATTTTTTATGACGTCATTTCTAGTAAAGGAATATAGCGAGCACTGATGTTCCCTGGTTTTTGTGGTGCATTGTGGGATTTTTTTAAGGAACGAACATTCTAGTGCACTGGAAGGATATTGCGATTGAGACAGCCCTTAAAATGGCCGACTCCCTGATCAGTGCCCTGACTCCTGAACTAGGGAGCTGATTGAGACGCACCCTGACAAATACATTCACACCATAACACACAGTGCTAATAGTGAGAAAGAGTTCGAGGGTCATGAGTATGAGAGGAAACAATGTAAGGAGTAAAACACTAGGGGTGTGCTGCTATTGGAAAATAATCGACAACATGGTGGTTGTCATGTCATTGGCAACTACACAACCCATCACATGACCATATCACCTGCCTCATTGAGCACTCATAGATTACTCACACCTGTTTTGTGTTTCACTAATTATTAACCTTATTCCGTTTTTTTTCTGTTTCATTGTCACACTTTTGTTGTGTGTTATTGTGGTTCACCTTGGTTATGTATGTCATGTATTTGGCATACTGTGATAGTTCTCGCTCTTCTTTTTTGTTAGTTAGCGATCCATGCTTCCACTTGGTTTATTTTGTTTGTGTTTTTCTTAATAAATACCTGCACTTGCATCCACCTCCCAATCCTTGACAGCTTTGTGGTTCGGTCTGACACAAAGCAGAGGTGCTGTTACCACCCTGAAGTCGACTGTACATCCCGAAAGGTTTTATTCCTCTTACACCATAATAAAAAAAATAGATAAACAAAAACACAGCTTGTCATGTTACCAAGGAACCACAAACTCACCAGTGCTCACACTGGCGACTCCTTCCATAAATAATTGAAAGCTTCACCGTATCAACAGTTACATTTCTTTGTTTAAAAAACAATTCGTTTTCAATTCTTTGTTTATTATTTTATTATTTATCTTGTGGACTGTTGTTACTATAGAAACCATAACGTATTAGAACAAGTGCATTCATATAAACCTTACAGTTGGAACTACTGCCAAAGCCGCTGTTATAGAAAATTAATCAACACTTTCAGATCAATCAGAATCAAGATTTCAACAGAGCTGTGGTATAAATAGATGTACATAATCTAATGTATGCAAAATGCCCCAACCTCAAATGGAAAAAAATCAGCTAAATTTCCTATTTATGTAAGAAAACTGGTAGTGTCTTTGTCATATCATATCAGATATTTAAACTTTCATCCACAATAAACTTCATTCTTATGTGCATCAATTAAACCGTATTTGGTTTTGAGGTTCATGATTTTTTTTTTTATAAGATGCAAACGTGATTCCGAACACGAGTGTGACGTGTTCAGAAAAGGAATGCGAAAGCAGCTCAGCAGATTTGTGTTAACGTTGCAGACGGTGTGACACCTCTTCCTCCCTCCCTTCCGCTTCCTCTTCGTGTTCCTCCGTGTTCATGTTCTCATCCTACAGTTCCGCCTTCCCTCCCATGCCCCCTCTCCTTCTCTCTCCTCTCTCTCCTCTCTCTCTCTCTCTCTCTCTCTCGGCTCAGATGCGTGGGCTGTGCTGTGACTGTGAAGCTCCTAATAAGGTCAGTCTGAGCGAATTGAGGGTCAAACCATTTTCTCACTGACTACTGACCTCTGAATTGAGAAATGATCAACACAGCAACGTTACACATCATTAACAATGTCACTCAGCCCAGGCCAAATAGCGTTCAGCCAGTTTCTCACTGCAAACCAAGGGGTGAAAGGTCATTTATTTTTAGTAATGCAGAATAACTGACATATTAAATAACTGAGCTACTAATTCCGCTGCACTTCCCAGTGAACTAACAACCAAGAGAACCTTTTACACTTGTTTCACACAATGTCTGTTATTAGACTGAGAAATATCCTATGCAGAAAAACAGTTGCATTTGTGATGATAATAATAATAATAATATGTACTATATTTATATGCTTTAATTATATTTATACTTATAATTATACTAATTATTTATATGCTTTATGAATGTTCTGAATGTTCAGAATAGTTCTTATATAGTGTTGTAAAAAAAAACGGCAAATGAAGATCTTATTCTGATAAATTTAATAAATACTGTGCATTCTTATTAAAAGAGTTCTTCAAGGATTCTTTAAGGGTTTATTGGATAATTGAGGTTTCTTAGCTTCCATAAAAGTTTCTACTTTCTTCTACTGAAACACTGCAATAGGGTTCTGCACAGAACCTTTAACAATGCTGTGGGAATCACTGCCATAGAGTTCTGCATAAACCTGTAAGGGTTTCATAGGGTTCTTATAGGGAAACACTGGTGTAGACTTCTACATAGAACCTTTAATTGTTTTTCAAGGGTTCTTTAAACGGTTCTGTAGGGTTCTTATTTAAAAACGCTGCTATAAAGTTCTGCATAGAACCTTTAAGGGTTCCATAGGGTTCTTATAAGGAAACACTGGTGTAGGCTTCTACATAGAACCATTAATGGTTCCTCAAAGGTTCTTCAAAGGGTTCTTATAGAGAAACACTACTGTTTTTCAAGCAGTGTTTGCAGTGTTTGTTTCCATAGGGTTCTTCAAAGGTTCCTCAAAGGTTCTTTAAATGGTTCTGTAGGGTTCTTATTGGAAGGACTGCCATAGGGTTCTTCACAGAACCTTTAAGGGTTCCATAGGGTCCTTATAAGGAAACACTGGTGTAGACTTCTACATGGACCCTTTAATGGTTCTTCAAGGGTTATTCAAAGAGTTCTGTAGGATTCTTATAGAAAAACACTACTGTAGGGTTCATACAGGGAAACATTGCCATAGGGCTCTGCATAGAACCTTTAAGTGTTCCTTAAAATTTTATTTGTGTTTTAATAAATAAGTAAATAAGTTTTAATAAGTTAAACAGTGTTATAAAAATGCATATTTCCCTTCAGCTTAACGTCTGAACCTTTTTATATTTTACACTCGACAAAGTGAACTTTCTTTGCCGAGTTTAAATGCTAAAGTTATTTTTTATATCGGTTATTAGAATGTCTTGGGCTATTAATCTTTGGCAGGAAAGCATCTGCTTGCCATTTTTTTGTCAGCTGTCTCTGATTACATGAAGACTCGCTGTGCTAGATCTGATTACATGATTGATGTAATATTTCTCGGGAAAACACACAGCTTCAGAAATGCTGGCTGATTATTTAATTGCCATTTACCACAGATTCATAGTGGGTTCTTTATCACCAGCAGGTTTCACAGCTTGGGTTAAAGGTTCCACATAAATAAAATCACAGGCTCTTTGAGATTTTTTAAGCATCCAACCAATATATACCAGTAGAGAGCAAGAGCTTACACTGAACTCACTTTGGCTCAGATTATATGATCTTGGTGTTTTTGTGGAAATCATTCAGATTGAATTGAATTGTTTGGCAAACAAAGTGATCTCAAAGTCAGTAGAATTGTTCAGGGGCCCAATAGTGGTTCTCTAGCTGTCCTGGGATTTGAACTCAGAACTTTTCTATCACTTTAATACTCATATAATTATGTTTCTCATTGCATTTCACTAAGAATATTGTTTCTATGTTAGTATTGTATTATTAGGAATATACCGTGTGACGTTGAGTGTTCCTTGTTGTTCACTGCAAATGAATAATAAAATAATCCAATAATATAGTTGCAACCAGGTCTTCCCTTCCCTACCTTAGAGCACCAATATGCCCTATTCTGTATACATGAGCTAACAAGATACCTGCAGTTGCCTAGCGATGCTCTGATAGCGCAGACAGGAAGGCCATGCTTCACACCCAGAGAGCAGATTTGACAGATGGCAGTGGCATCATCATCATCAAGATTTCGCCTCTCAATCTCTCTGAGGGTGAAACCTTAGACATTTGTGGTGTTCGAGAGCGACCAATAAAGTTTTATTAATCCTAATCTCGATTAGCAGCAAATACTAAACACTGAGCTTCTACTGCCCATGATAACTTCTGCTTTTGATTTCATTTTAAACCTTACAAAACAGAAACAGGCTTTAGAGCCAGTCACAAGCGCTGCTACGAGCTGAGTGTCAGGTTAGCCGGCCAAGGAAGATATCAATTAAATAAGATTTCAAATTCGCATTGGCAGAGCAATTTTAATGAACAAAATTAAGAGAAAGTATATTGATTATAATGTATAATATACAAAATATAGTATGTGCAGTATATACAGGTTAATGAGTATTGTAACTGCAATACATGCATGCAATATTTCAGAGCATGTACAGTTTACAGACGACTCAGCACATCAGACCTATGCACTATACAGCCAAAAGTATGTGGACACCCCTCATAATGATTGAATTCAGGCGTTTAAGCCACACCCACTGCTAAGAGGTGCATCAAATCAAGCAGTAATTCTGCATTCGAGGCGAAGTTGCAACTTGAAATTCCCCACTTACAACCGGTAAAAACTACAGAATACATCCCCCAAACTTGAAATTTCAACTCGTCTATTTGGGGAGTCCTTCCCCATTTATGGCATGACGTCAAATCTACTTTTAAATGAGTTTGAAAACAGTTTTTTAAAACAGTATTGGCTTTAGGTCAGTTAATATACAGAGACAGTACTTGGTTAAATCTATAACACTGACCATACTAATTGCTGTTTTGAGAAGGTCATCATCATCATTAGAGTTATCACAAACATTAGCCGGCTAGTTTGGTCCTAAGCTACTCGCAATTGTTCACTGTTGTTGCTGTGCTGCAATTTCAGTCCAAAATGTTGCATGAATGTTTACAGTTTACTAGAGTAGAAAAGAAACAATAGATACTCAGGCCTTTAACTGTGAAAGTGCTGTTAAAGTAGCTTTTTATGAGCTTTATGTGCTCTGACATAGCAAACAAAAGAGACACTTTTGTGGAGGTGTCCATGTTTTTATTTTTTTTCCACTTTGCACGTTGCACGAGCAGCTGCACACAGCTTAAGATCAAATCAAATCAAATCAAATTTTATTTATATAGCACAAATAAACACAACGATAGTTGACCAATGTGCTGTACATAAAAGACAAAAGATAAATATATAAAAAAGAGACAAAAAGAGAATAAAAGAGAATAAAAAGACAGCAAAGCAATGATAAAGGGAATTTACATCAAAAATACCAATTTGTTGTAATATCCAATATCAGTTGTAGGCCTGAGAGAAAAGGTAAGTTTTTAACTTAGATTTACATTCAGACTCTGCAGAGATTAGTCTCAGGGATAAAGGGAGACTATTCCACAATTTTGGACCAATGATAGAAAAAGCTCGGTCTCCCCTTGACATAAGTCTAGACCTCGGAACCATCAGCAAAAGAAAGGTATTTTGAAGTTAATCTGTTCAGAGCTTTAAAAACAAAAAGCAGAATTTTGAATTCAATTCTATAATGAATCGGCAGCCAGTGCAGATAATGTAATATTGGGGAAATATGATCAAACTTCCGAGTGCCAGTCAAAAGCCTGGTGGCTGCATTTTGAACCACCTGAAGACGACTAATATTGGATTGACCCATTCCAATATAAAGAGAATTACAATAGTCCAGTCTAGATGAAATGAATGCATGAATCACTCTCTCAAACTCTGCAAATGTTAAAAAACTCTTAGCCTTAGACAGTAATTTTAACTGGAAAACGCTAGATTTAACTACAGCATTTATCTGTTTGTCCAATTTAAGGGCAGAATATATCAAAAATATCACTACATCACTATGAGCAATGCAAAGTGTTGGCTGGAGAGGTGTAAAGCACGCCAACACTGGACACTACATCAGCGGAAACATGTTCTGAAGGATGAATAAACGCAGTCTGGTGAACGAACCTGGGTTTGTGGATGCCAGGAGAACGTTACCTCCCAGAACGCATAATATAATGGCCTGCAGCTGTTTTCTTACTGCATGCAAAGACATTTTAGACAATTGTATGCTTCCAACTTTGTGGCAACAGTTTTGTGAAGGACCTTTCCTGTTCCAGCATGACAATGCCCCTGTGCAAAAAGCGAGGTCCATAAAGACATGGCTTGAAGATTTTGGTGTTGAGGCGTTTCAGTGAACACCTTTGGGATGAACTAGAATGTTGATTGTGAGCCAGGCCTTCTCGTCCAACATCAGTGCCCGAACTCAGTAATGCTTTTTTGACTGAATGTAGGTAAATCCCTACAGACACACTCCAATATGTTGTCGAAAGCCTTCCCCGAAGAGTGGAGGCCGTTATAGCTGCAAAGGTTCAGGGGAGATTGACTGCTCCATATTAATTCCCATGGTTTTGGAATGGGATGTCCAACAAGCTCATGGGTGTGATGGTCAGGTGTCCACATAGTTTTGACCATATAGTGTTTATTGTAAAAGTAAAGTGTACAATGAATACGGCATAGTAATTATGATGCACTAAAATTTTAATCATCCACTATTATCGTTAAAGATCCCTAACAATTAGTTCTGCAATGTAAAGAAGAGTGTTTTCTGGGCCTGCTGTGTTGTTGAGATTTGAGGCTGTACATGTGATTTACAACCAAGTTACAGTCAGCAGTGCAGTGTGCTGCTGCTCTTCATCACTTAAAGAACACAAAATCTGCAGAAGTTTACTGTTAGTGTTAGTGTTAGTGTTAGCAGAAATCTGGAGATCAGCCACACTGCTCTGTTCAGGGAAAATTCTGCTCCAGGATCTTCAGTCACTTTTTACTTTATGCAAAAACAGCTGACATAATAATAATACTAATAATAATAATAATAATAATAATAAAATGGAACTTGATAGAATCAAATTTGGAATGAAGCTAACATAATGGAATCTGGAATCAATCTAACAATGGAATTGCAAATGAAACAACCAGAATGGAATTCAGAATGAATTGAAAATTGAAATGGATTCGGAATGAAATTACAGAATGGAATTTGGAATCAAGTCAATAGAATGGAATTCTAAATTAAATGAATGGGAAAAAATGGAAAGAAGCTAGCAGAATGGAATTCGTAACCAAGCTAGCAGAATGGAATTCGGAATGAAATTAATAGAATGGAATTCGAAATTAAACTAACAGAATGGAATTCGGAATCAAGGTAACAGAATGGAATTCGGAATGAAATTAATAGAATGGAATTCAGAAGTAAGCTAACATAATGGAATTTGGAATTAAGCTAACAAAAGGAAAAAAAAAAAAAAAAGTCAGGCTTGTACTGAAGCTTGGAGTGAACGTGAAAAGAAGCAGAATCCAGCATGAAGCTAATAAAACTGAAATAAAACTGAAAATGAAGCTAGAAAAAAAAAAACGGTGAAGCTAATCAAGACTAAATTTGCAGTGAACCTGGTAAAGATAAAAGTCTCTGTGAAACCACAGAATACAGAAGCAACGATATTAAAAATGAAGATACGCACAAACAGACACAATGAAACAGAAAAATGATTCTCAGAACGAAGCTAGGGAAGAGTTGCAGGTAGGAGAGAGTCACTTCTGAAGTGTATGGTGTAAAAATGTAGTGAATGTAGTGAACAGTGTGAGATTTGAGACGGAGCCTGGATCACTTGGGCATGTGTTAAAGCTGTGGAAATGCAGTGCCAAGTGACAGGACTCATGGGTGACAGATGGAGATAAGGAGTTGATATATCTGTTTTACAGAGAGAGAGTGTGGACAGACACACACACACACACACACACACACACCTACACTTGCTCTCACACATTTAAACTACACTGTTCCTGTGAATTTTAGCCCATCATCTAGCCTGACTCTCATGTATGCCTCAGTTCCTGTAGAAAAGTTTTACTCTGAGCTCTCCTCTCAAAAAAAAAAAAGAACATTTTTGGAAAAAATTCAGCCGGAGACAGCGAGCACTGAGCTGAAGGGCCGAGTGATGCGTCCGCGTATCGGTTTTGTTTATTTGAAAAGCTAGCGGCACGTCTCTCTGCGTTATAAATGAAGCTCTCACAGGGGAACAGCAGCAATAACACAAACACACAGAGACCTGAGGCTAAGCAGCGAGACATGCTGACCCTGCACACACACACACACACACACACACAGGTCAGAGCCAGCTGTTCTGGAGGAGAATGAGAGGAACGTATGGAGTCTGGCGTCGACCTCTGCGTCCCTGAAAACACCTTCCAGCCATCTATGTACCGACAGCTGGAGGTCATTAGCCTGAAGGCCCAGAATTGAGTTTATTCCTCACACGCACACACACACACACACACACACACACACACATTTACACAGATGTGCCCCAGTATATACCCTCAATAACACACACACATATCTCAGTGATCATAGACACACCCACTCGTGATAACATTCATACAACACACAAACTAACCCACATACACACACACATACACCTACAGACATATAAACATAACCACAGTTATGCATATATGTGTACACACACACACACACACACACACACACACACACTTACACTGATGTGCCCCAATATATACTCTCAATAACTCACACATACACACACACATTTACACTGATGTGCCCCAATTTATACCCTCAATAACACACATACACACACACACACACACACTTGCACTGATGTGCCCCAATATCTACCCTCATTAACACACCCACACGTGATAACATTTATGACACTCCAATTAACCCACCTATCCATCCAACTACCCACACACATGCACACACACACACACTCACACACACTCACACATACACATACACACACACATTTACACTGATGTGCCCCAATATATACCCTCAATAACACACACACACACACACACACACACACACA
>CM040979.1:25374348-25422474 GCA_022985145.1 Pangasius djambal
TATATATATATATATATATATATATATATATATATATATATATATATATATATATATATATATATATATATATATATGACTAATACTTGCATATATATTATATATAAATAGAGAGAGATATACATTGTATATTCAACAGTACCCAGATTATCCATGAATAATATACAATGTACATACAGATAATATACAGAATCTTTAATTATTTCAAGATAATACAGAATGTCCAGTGTTGAATAGAATTGCAGGATGATTTCAGGCATTCAGAAGTTCAGCAGGGTAATATTTTTGGGCAAGAAGCTGCCCCTGAGCCTGCTGGTTCTGCTGTGAATGTTTCTGTATCTCCTCCTGGAAAGAAGGAGGTTGAACAGTTTAAGACTGGGATGCGAGGAGTCCCTGATGATGTTGCGTGCTCTACGCAGACTTCTCCTGTGGTGAAGTAGTTCAATGGCAGGGAGTTGGGCACCAGTGGCGTGACGGGTGGTTTTCACCACGCTTTGCAGGGCTTTGCTTTCAGACAGTGCGGAGCTGCTATACCACACTGTGACGCAGCTGGTCAGGATGGTCTCAATGGTGCAGCAACAGAAACTTGTTAGATCAGGAGACGGATGAACTTTCTTCAGTCTCCTCAGGAAGTAAAGATGCTGTTGTGCCTTTCTAAGCAGAATTGAAGCATTATGGTGCCAGGACAGATCCTCAGAAGTGTGGATACCCAGGAACTTGAAGCTGGAGACATGCCCTACTTCAGTCCCACTGATGTAGATGGGAGAGCATCTGCTGCTTTTAGATTTCCGGAAGTTCACAATGAGCTCTTTGGTCTTGTCAGGGTTGAGGGTGAGGTTGTTGGTGGAACACCATGCTGCTAGAGTTTGGATCTCCTCCCCGTAGGCTGACTCATACTGTACTGTTCTTCTACTGTACTTCTTGCACATTAGCAAAGCTATAGATTTTTAAATCAGAAACAAAAAGATGGTGTTGGTAGCATTTCATTTCATCCATTAGAAGTGATGTTATTACTAATACAGTTTATATAGAGATGACGATAATAGAGATGAAGATAAGGTACACTGTGTAGTTTAGATTAAATATTAAAATTGATGTAGCTGTAAGATGTACAGAGAGGTCCTGGGGCAGAACATTGCTGAGATGTGAACACTACAGGAGGGGTGTTGTGTGTTGTTGCAGGTGCAGAGATGGACTGGTTTGAAGTGCAGAGTTTCTCTGTGACCTCTCGGAAATAGATCTGCACATCTGACCTGGTCCTCGCGCAGCCGGCAGAAAAAACAAATGCAAAACGCAGCAGCCATGACACCAGCGCTATATTATCCTGTCCTCTTCTTTAAACACATGCACCGCTGGGAAATGACAAAACAATGCAAGGAATCCAGCAGCGAAATCGGAAGATTTGTGCGCCATTAATCACCGGGATCAAACATGACATGGCAGACACAAGCTAACGACAATAATGTGTTTGTTTAGTGCAGAGTGCAGGTTTATTAATGGATGCGCAGGTGAGAGAGCGATGAGTAAGCGCAAAAGAGTTAATGCTCAAAAGTAAAGTGCAGAGCAGTGTGTGTGTGTGTGTGTGCCCACAATGTGTAATTCATCAGAATTGACCATGAGTAGGCGGAAAGAGAAAGAGGCCGTATGGGGGTTGTGTGTATGTGTTTATATATTATGTGTAATATTGTCTTTAATTGTGTGTATGTATGAACATTTGAGTGTGCGTTAATGTGTGTGTTAATGTGTGTAGGAATCTGCCACTCAGGCTGTTTTTAGCTCTGTGCCATCCCTTTGTACTTGGCAACACGTGTAACCTCACGTTATAAAGTGTTCATAAGCCATCTATAAGTGATGTGTTAACGATTTATTAAAACATAGTTACATACCATTTGTACACTAATAGCGAAGACATAGTAATGCAAAAATGAAAAAAATGTGTTTGTTTTTTCTTGCATTTCTCCGTAATATGGTCATTCACTCCCATCAGCCAATTCTCCACTTTCATACCACAGCTACAAGAAAAACAGAGAGGAAGCCTTAGGAGATGTGTGTGTGTGCGTGTGTGTGCACTGATTATGAGTCTCTAGATCCTCTTATCTGAAATGTTAAAACCAGCGATGTCTCCTCTTCCCTCTGTTTTAGTTCTTCTTTCTGAGATATATGGGACAGTAAAACCTCTGGATCAACGGATTTAGCAGGAAAACTTAAAACAGCAGGACTCGTTGTTGATTCACAAACCTGTGTGTGTGAGTGTGTGTGTGTGTGTGTGTGAACTCTGGGAGAACTCTGAGAGAATACAGGACATCCTTTTTTAGCTAGAGAGCGATGGATGGAGGAATGGGAACGAGAGTGAGAGGGGCATTTAGCAATGGTGGGAATACACCCGGGGGAAGGAATGCGATATGAGTATGTGTGTGAGTCATGATTTTTGAGCACATGTTTATATATATATAAATATATAAATATAGAAATAACCTCAATGAAACGTCTCTTGTAGCCATCTACCAGTTTCTGACATCGACTGGAAGAAAGTTTCCCCCACTCCTCAATGCAGAATTCTTTCAGCTGTGTGATGTTTGAAGGGTTTCTTGCATGCACAGTCCGTTTCAAATCACCCCACAGGATCTCAGTAGGATTTAGATCTGGGCTTTGACTTGGCCATTCCAGAACTCTCCATTTTTTACTTTTCAGCCAGTCCTTGGTGGATTTACTGGTATGTTTTGGGTCATTTTCATGTCGCAAGGTCCAGTTTTGCTTCAGCTTAAATTTTTTGACAGATGGTCTCATATGTTCCTCAAGCACCTTCTGATACAATGTAGAATTCATAGTGGATTCCATGATGGTGAGCTGGCCAGGTCCTGCTGCAGCAAAGCCCCAAACCATAACACCTCCACCTCCATGTTTCACAGTTGGTATGAGGTTCTTTTGCTGAAATGCTGTATTTAGTTTACGCCAAACATGCCCTCTGTTATGGTGTCCAAATAATTCAATTTTAGATTCGTCTGTCCAAAGCACATTATTCCAGAAGTCTTGGCCTTTGTCTATGTGTTCTTTGGCAAATTTCTTCTTGCACTCATGTTTTTCTTAGACAGTAAAGGTTTCCTCCTTGCACACCTCCCATGATAATTAAAGTTGTGCAATCTCTTTCTGATTGTAGATTCATGCACTTTGACATCAACTGTAGCAAGAGCTTGCTGTAGGTCCCGTGATGATATTTTAGGGTTTTTGGAGACTTCTTTAAGCATCTTGCGGTCTGCTCTTGGGGTGAATTTGCTTGGACGGCCTAACCTGGCCATGCTGCCAGTTGTTTTAAATGTTCTCCACTTGTAAATGATTTTCCAGACAGTGGAATGACTGATTACAAATTCTTTTGAGATTTTTTTGTATCCCTTTCCAGACTCATAAGCATCAACAGTCTTCTTTCTGAAGGCCTCAGAGAGCTCTTTGGATCTCACCATGGTCATACCTCTCACTTCAACAATTAAGAGCAAACCAAACTAAATGTCTGAGGTTTAAATAAGGCAAGCCTCCTTCAAAATGCTCTGTAACGATGTTCTAATAATTTGCACCTGATGTGATACACCTGTAGGAAAGTTTAGCCATTTTAATACAAATAAATGTGGGGGTGCCCTTATTTTTCCTCACGAGAAATTGGATTTTTTTTTTTTTATTACATTTTCCAGATCATTTTAAAAAGACTTTTCTTTGGTTTTATTTGTTTAGTTATATTACTTGAATCTCTCAATATTATTAAAATGAAGATCAAATGTCCACATGTGGACAGGCTTTCATGGGGTGTCCTAATTTTTTTCACATGACTGTATATATATATATATATATATATATATATATATATATATATATATATATATATATACACTATGTATATTATTATTTTTACACAATTTACAATGTTATTATGTTTTATTTGATTTCTCTGTGCAGAGGAATTTTCTACACTAAATGACATAAAAAAATGAGAATAATATAATAATGAATTATAAATGTTACTAAATGTGACATGAATGTATATGCTTTGTTATTCACCTATTATTTAATCTTTTTTCAGTTACACTAAAAATGCCGCGATGAAACTGAAACCCATTAAATTATAATCTTTATTGACTGGTCGAGTTTTTCTATAAAGCTCCATATTAACCTTAATAGTGTAAATAATCTTCATTAATACTGCAAATCACTGTAATAATGAACAAAATTAATTAATAAGATATCAGTATTTAACTATTATTAATGTGTATTCATATATGACTCTTTGCTGTTAATGTATATGCTTCATTAGTTCCTGATGCATTCAAGATTAGTGCATGTATTAACTCATCATTATGAAAGCATTAGTTACGTATTACAGCACAGCATTGAATTCTTGATTCTGATTGGTCAGAAGGTGTTGATTCGTTTTCTTGAACAGCAGCTCTGTCAGTACTGCAGCCGCTAATCACAGGTTTATATTAAAGCGCTCATTCTAATGTTATCATCTCTATAGTAGCAACTTGCACGTTGACGATCTGTATAAACGGTTTAAATAAGAATGTGTCACTGTTGATATGGTGAAGTTTTCTGTAAGGACATGATTATTTATTATCTCCAGTGTCAGCATTCCAGTGACGGAGAGCTTTGTGATTTATCTGTACCATGCCATGCTGAATATTTTTGTCTTTTTTGTCTTTTTAGAGAAAAAGGAGGGAATAAGTGTTTGTAGCTGCTAAAACATCAGTGATAATAGGAACTAACTTGTTTTACAGACATTCCACAGCATTACACATAACTATAATATAATGCATGATCTTTCATTCTTTAAAGAATAAAAAATTATTTGTTTTGACAAATTGCTGTGTTATGAGGAGAATAAAACACTCCAGGATGTGCGGTTAGAGGAAAATAATCTACTTTGGGGTGGTAGTAACGTTGCTTCATGTCGTGTTTTATTCTTACTTAATATATAAATGCTTATTTGTGGCTCCTGTAGTAAATTCACACTTTTAGCAGAAGGTCAGTGTTAAGGTTGTAGTTATCATTTCTATGAAATCAACTTGTTTTGAACCATGAAATCGGGTTGTTTTTGTCTTATTAAAGTAACCTTATTATAGTAAGTAATGTATGAAGAGTAAGACTAATCGTCTAAATCCCCGTCTAGTGCAAGGATGATGTTAATGTCTATAGAAGTTGTATTTGAGATGAATGAATGTTAAGGGAAAATGAATGGTTAAATGAATGTATGTAATTAATTAACACTACACAGATTCACTTTTAATAATACTTAGGTAAAACCCAAATCCTCTGAAGCATTTTTTGAAGAAAACCCTGACTTTGGTGCAAACATTAGACTCAAAGACCCATAATGCAATGCAGTTGCACGGAGTTATGGCAGAGACGCGGCTCGGCTAGTTAGCGATCTATGAGATGAAGAACATGATGGCGATAAAGAATGACAGGGGTGTTAGCATGAAATTTGAAGCTTTGGAAGCTGATCTGTTTGAGCCGAGTGCACATATGAGTAGATCAGAGAGCTGGACAGACTAAAAGACTAAAGCGCTGCTGCATCACTCTCTTTCGGTAGCGATAAAGTGAGGGCTAAATCCCACTGGCACCACTATCAGCAGGCATTGTGGGTAATGTAGGAAAGTGAAAATAGACCAACATTCTGGTGAAAGAATTTAAAATTGAAAAAGTCAACTCAGAATTTCGTTTACGAAAAAATGAATCTAATAAATCCAGGATCACATGCCGATAAAGATCAGGGTAGATTTTAGTTTTTTTTAAAAAAAATTATTATGTGTGTTGAATGTCGTGATGCATCATAAAGCCGATAATTAGCGCGCGCACACACACACACACACACACACACACATACGCACACACACCCTCCCTCATATATCCACATATGTACACAGACACAGTACACTGACACAGACAGAGACAGAGACCGTTTCAATATTCCATGTAAATATTGCGCTGGTTTGAGTCACTGCAGACACACACACATAGTTGCAGGTTGACCTTTTTTGCTCAACAATAAATCATTTACATCTCAACACTGCTGATTTTCTTCCCTTTTTGAGTCTGGGACAAACCATAAACTCACAGTCGCTCTTGTAAATGCCAACATTCAGTGAAAATAGATGAAATATGAGTTTCCTGAATGTTAGACGGGTTTGCAGACGTTTATATAATGGCTGTAAAGGGAAGCAGGTCGTGTTTAGGTTCCTTTCGCCCCCGCTACATAAACTTTCTCACCAGTTATCACTGTTTTTGTCCCCACAATATCGTACACGGTTCTATTTTTTTTATAATAAGAAGCACTTTGTCTAATCTGAGAGT
This sequence comes from Pangasius djambal, assembly GCA_022985145.1. Lineage (NCBI taxonomy): Eukaryota > Metazoa > Chordata > Actinopteri > Siluriformes > Pangasiidae > Pangasius > Pangasius djambal. Next base: position 25,380,688 of record CM040979.1, read on the forward strand.
GAAATGAGCCATACCGAATTAAAAGCAATATTTGAGTTGCTGTAAAACTGAAGTGAATAACGTTGTCCTCCAGTTGTATGCTCATTATTAAAGTTTAGCTGTCATTCACAGAAAATATATTAATTACACCAAATGTATTAATTTGAAGTATTTTATACTGTTTGGAAATACAAGACATTGCTTCTTTTTTTTTTAACTTTAAAAAATATACATATTTTTTGTCAGTTCAAGAAAGGTGTGAACCATAAAATAATACCCTCATTTAACCGCACAAAGGTGTGGATACAAGCACAAAGTGCAATTTCACCTTTTCTTCCAGAGCGCCTCTAGACGTGTGAAAAAAAGTCTGCAAAAAAAAAAGGTGGAAATGCTCTCTTTGCTGGTTATGCAGTTTAGTTAAATGTATTTTTTTTAACGCCAGGTCACAGTGTCAGTCATTCAGTAATGCATAAGCGTTGTGTATTTGACCAATCAACTGTGTTTGCGCTGCAAGATCCAACCCTGTAGTTCCTAGTCTGTAGAAATGTACACCAACTCTGGAACTAAAAGAAATTCAAACATTTTCTGAGACTGAGACAGAACCCCAGGATTTAAACTTGGCCCTGGTTCATCCTTAAAATGTTTCTGTGTTCCTGAGGTTCTTGAAAAGGATAATATTTATACTAAATATGATTGTCTCTTTTATACCAGAGTGCTGTTGAATTCTCGATTCTGACTGGCCACAAGGTGTTGATTAATTTTCTCTCTATCTGCAAGCTTTGTGTAAATTAATATTCTCATCCTAATATGTTATCATTTGGACTGCTCGACATGACCGGATTTAAATCATGTGTAATTGTTGGTGTAGTGAAGTTTTCTCTGAGGAGATTTTTATTTAACATTTACAGAAGGAGTCTCCAGTGTCAGTGCTTTGTACCAGTCAAAGTTCAAGCTGTAACTTTAAGGTTTCCAACAAAGGCTTTGTGGTTTGCAGTAGGTTCTCAAGTAAATAACATGACTTAATAACATGACAAACTGCTTTTTTTTTGTCTTATTAACTTATTATCAAGAGAGTGAAAAAAAGGGAACAGTGAAGGAACGTCTGTTTATAACTGATATAATGTAAGTCATAACAGGAACTAACCTGATTCAGGACGTTCCACAACATTAATTAAATTAAATATAACTATAAATTAAATGTAACTATAAATGGATGAAACATATGACATCATTGTTTCGCTAAATAGCTACAAAATTGCAATCGTTGACAAATTATTGTGGTATAATCAGAATAATACACGTCAGGACGTGCTGTTATTGGAAAATAATCAACTTTGGAGTGGGAACAGTAAATCTGCTTCACATGGATCACACACCACCCCGGTGTTGATTATTTTCCTATAACTGCAGAATAACTTGAGAAGCTCCATTTTGGGGATTTGCTGTAATAAAATAAAGCCTGGAATTATTTCTAATGTATTTGTAGAGACAACAAACACTAACATTTTGGATACGACACACCAGGAATAAAACTAAAACTTCTTGTTAAAGGCAAGTAAATATTTAAAATATGAGTTTGTATGTTTATGTAACACCCCAGAACGTGTAACAGATCTTTAACAGAGGGTTGTGTTTATCCAGCTTTTGGGGAATGATGTTTGGAACCTGTGGGCGTGGCCAGAGTGGGTCAGAGTTCTACCGTGACCCCGTGACCCCCGGCACTTCCCGTGTGGATTGACTCAGTAGGAACGAAACCTTTCTGAACGCTTCGTCAACACCAGTGCAGACTGGGAGACTTTAAAAGCTCCACTCCTGGGGATTATAAAGCAAGACAGGAGCGTGTAATCAAACACACACTTCCAGCATGTGCGTGTCATTTCTCAATAGTATTGATGTGCAGTCTTTGGACAGGTTTGTATTCGAAAGGATGGTCATTATTCTTTACTGAAAGCCATCGGTACACATGTGATATTTACGAGAAGGCGTCTGGAAGTGTTTACGTGATGAAGATTTGAATTGCTAAGTTCCCTTAAAAGTATTATGCGTGTATCATCAGTCATTTACGAACAATGTTAACATCAAATAAGACCAGACGCCACTGGGGCTGTGTGTGTGTGTGAGCCTGAGACATTTGGGATTAGTCCATTAGTAGTGCTCTTATGTAAAAAGTGTGAAACCATTTGAGATTTAGCCTGTGTCTTTAACGCGACATCTCTAATAGGAAGCCATTTGGGATTTAGCCAGTGTCTTTAACACGACATCTCTAATAGGACGCCATTTGGGATTTAGCCAGTGTCTTTATGTATATATATGTATATATATATATATGTGTGTGTGTGTGTGTGTGTGTGTGTGTGTGTGTGTGTGTATAACAGCAGGGGTTTAGCTGCTGTTTTAAGCATGCACTACTGAGACTCATAAATGACTTCATACCCCATCTAGTGCACTTATGTAAGGAGCAGAGAGCCATCTAGGACTGAACCAGTGACTTCTACACTCTATGTTGTGCACTATTTATTTAATAGGAAGCCATTTAGTTTTCAACCAATATTTTCTAGACTTTATATAATGCACTATATTTCTAATAAAGAGCTATTTGGGATGTGTCCTTTATTATACACTCCATGCAGAGCACTCCGTGTCCAAAAGGGAGTCTTTTCGGGCTTGACCCGTACTAATAGGGTGTAAGGAGTCATTTAAACACTGACTGCTACACTCTATGTCGTGCACTATTTGTCTAACAGGAAGTGGCTTGAGGTTCGTAAATGACTTCATGCCCTATGCAATATCCTTAAGTATGGAGTAGGGCGCTGCTTAGGATTGAACCAGTGACTTCTACACTCTGCATAAATACATTATGCATTTTATAGGAAACTGTTTGGGATTCAAGCATTGTCTTCTAGACTCTATATAATGCACATATCTGCCTAATAAGGAGCTATTTGGGATGTGTTCTTTGCTTTATACCCCAGGAAGCATACTATTTGTCCAATAAGAAGCTATTTAAAATTCAGCCAGGTTCCTCAACACTAGATGTAGCGCACTTTGTGTCCAAAAAAAAAGAAGCAGTTCTAGAAAACATTGGTTGAATGCTAAATCTCTAATAGCAAGCTGTTTGGCATTTGTAAATGACTTCATACCTTATGCAGTGTACTTTAGGTTTTAGGTCCATTACTTTATACTCCAGGTAGTGCACTCTGTGTCCAAAAGGGAGCTGTTTGGGGTTTGATCAGTACTTATAAGTCGTAAGGAGTCTTTTGGGATTCATCCCCTGACTTGCACTAAATGTCTAAAAGGAAGTTGTTTAGCGTTTGTAAATGACGTCATAGCCCATGCAATGTAACTTAGGCTTGAACCAATGACTTCTACACTCCTACAGTATAATAATAATTTAAAAAAAAGTTTGGGGTTTGACCAATACTTACAGGAGGTAGAGAGTCATTCTACATTCAACTCCTGACTTCTACACTCTGTATCAGGTCGTGTTCAACTAAAATGTCTAAAAGTAAAAGGTCCAGAGACATAAAATTCCTTTACTACAGTAACACAAATAACCACTCTTTACAACCGTGGTGGTCAGAAAAGCATCTCAGAATGTACAATATGTCAAACCATGAGGCGCATGGGCTACAACAGCAGAAGACGACATCGGTTTCCTCTCATGTCAGCCAAGAACAGGAATCTGAGGCTAAAGTGGGAAAAGGATCACCAAAACTGGACAGCTGAAGATTGGAAACTGTCTCCTGGTCTTCTAGGTGTACCTATTAAAATGGCCAGTGAGTAGATATACTATATTATAGAAGCCTGGATTCATGCTATGTGCCATGTAGAGCGCTTACAATGAAAACATCGAGCCATTTGGGACTCAGCCAGTGTCTACTACACTCTATCTAGTGCACTAAAGATCGAGAAAATCATCCATAAAGGATTCATTAAACCAGTTAAGTCATGATGCTTTTAGGAATTTCGAGCATGTGTGTGACCCAGAGCACATTTTTCCAGTAAGCATGTGTGTGTGGAGAAATGGAATATTGTGTGAATCAAAGAAAGAGTGTGTGTGTATGTGTGTGTGTGTGTGTGTGTGTAGTGTTCTCGTCTCCTGCCGTGCCTGTATGGCCTTCACAGCTCAGTCTGTTAATAATCACCCTCAGTACGCTCACCGGCTCACACTCACACTCTGTCTCTCTCCTTCTCACACACACAAAGTGAAATTTATCATATTTTACACTCATAACCACACACAAACTCGCTCATATCATCTCTGCTTAACACAAACCCCCACTCTATCACACAGCACGGTAACACACACAGGCAGACAGACACACACACACACACACATGCACAGCATCCTGACAAGGCAGCAGGAAGTGACGGGCCTGAGAAAATCCTTCCTCAGTCACGTATCACCGAAGGGACATCTGAGTGGTGAAGTAATCAAGCGACAGCTGTCAGTGAACATCAGAAAGCATATTGATGGGAGAGACAGGTGTTGCTGTGCGGTGGGAATGTTAGAACGTATGTGTGTGTGTGTGTGTGTGTGTGTGTGTGTGTGTGTTATGGGGGGGTAATGTGAGATATGATGACACCAACTTGTTCATGCCAGTTTGTCAAACCCCCACCCCCCCACCCGGGCCAAAAAGGTGCCAAGGTTTACACCTCGTCTCATCGCATCTTATCTCGTCTCCTCATTGCAAAAGCCGCTCCGGCACTTTCGCGTCTCAGACTCCCACGTGCTCATTCTCGGCGCGTGATTTTTCGCGGGAAGGTGTCAAGGTTCCCGCCGACACTCGAGCACGTTTCGCCATTAAACGCGGGCGCGATGATCAGGGCGAGATCCAGTCGGAGGTGGTAATTAATGTACCAGAGCAGTTATTTATACCGTAATGTGCAGAGTTTTGCTCGTCAGTCGTTTTGCATGCCTCGCTTGGCTCGAGCATGGGGAGGAAGAACGCACGAGGGTGCCGTAAATGGATTCCGCTCTTTTGTTAATTACACGAAGGAGCGCATTAAACGAGTTATAGCACCACACAGAAGCATGCACAGAGAGAAGCCTGGATGTGGAAAAGAATTAAAAGCTGAATCCCAAATGACTCCTCACTCACCATATCTAGGGTGCATAACAATTTGTTGCATCCTATATAGTGCACGATTCCGAAAACAAAACTGTTTTAGTCCAGTTCCTCCATATAACTCGTGTTAGGGATGTAACCAAATATGACTACATTATTCGGAATGAAGAGATCATGTGTTCTAAACAGACACAAATACTGTTTGTTTCTGAAGCACACTATTCTGTTTTTTTTTTTCTTCATCTGGTTCAGACTATTGGTGTGTATCCGGACTGGGATCCCACAGTACGCAATAGAAAATTCAATCTAGTGTGAAGTTTTTATTTTCATTTGGGCGTGAGCAAGCAGTCGGATATGAAGCTCGTGAGACCAAGAAAGATCACATTCATTAACATGAACATGAACAATTGCATAATAGGATGTTCATTTATTCATTCATTCTTAGTAACCGCCTGGTCAGGGTCATGTTGGTTCACATAAGGCTACTGGTTTGTTTATATTTTGGGAAATGTAACCAATAAATTCACTAAAAAAAATCATAAGGAGGTACAAACAAAAATAATAATTGCATGAGTGGAATTTAAAACATACAGTCCTGCACATATCTCTTCAGGTTTAGGCCACACCCTCTTTAGGTTTAAAACCGAATACAGATACAGATACAGATATTCAGAGAAGGAAACAGATACAGATACAAAATAATTGCATTGCGTTATACCTCTATCTTGTTTACATTGGAATGAAATGTTGTTTCTTCAGGACTGTGGACTGTAACCAAACAATACATCAGTACAATACACAGGACTACACAAAGCACAAATACTGTACGCAACAGTGTGAGAAGAGTGCAAAAGTGTAAAATACACAGGACAATCCATACACAAAACAGTGCATACAGGACAACCAGAGCAAATTGTCTGGAAACTGTAACCTCTTCCCTATTATGCATGTCAAAAGAAAAAAAAATGATGGAGATCAGTAGTAAAAAGTGTCCCATAACAGCTTTATAAAGTGCAGCTGTGCAGTGATGGTGTAGTGTGTTCACCTTTATTCTAACTACATACAGTACACAATGTAGGGCATTTTGCACCCCACAGAGAGTCATCTGGACTACAACTAATGTCTTCTATGGCTTCTATAATATATCTAATATGAAGACATTTTGGATGCAACCTCTTCCTTCCTTGTATTAAGAAAGAACAATGCATATGGGATATGAAACAATACAGCATATACAGTGCTCTATATGTTCAATGGGAAGCCAGTTAGGAATAATGTTAACTCTAGAACTTTTTAAGAGTTATTCAGTTTGTCCCTATCACGGTATATAAACCTGTACAACATAGTGTTTCCCTATAATAAACCTAAGAGCCTTAGAAGCCTTAACTATGCAAGTAAACCTCCTTTGTAGTGTAGGACTCAGATGTGATTGTACATATACACTACACAGGATATGAAATAATGATTTCTCTGTCCAGCTGACTATTCTTTGCTTACGTGCACTACATAGGGTGTGAAAACTAGCTTCTAATGCATATTTCATGCAGGATGTTGTGCTCAACAGAACAACAGCCCTTTGGGAATTGGTCCATTTTCTCATCCGATGGTGTGCACTTCCATATATAATAGACAACCATGGGCATTCTATACTCTAGAGAGTGCACTATACTTTGTTCAAAAGGATGCCATTTGGGATTCAGCTCCTATTCCATTCAATATGTAATGAATAAAACATGATGGGGTGTGCTGTTATAGGAAAATAATTAGCGATAAGATGCAGAGTTACCACTCCGAAGTTGATTTTTTTTTTTTTTTTTTTATAGCATTGCATCCTGGTGTTTCATTCCTTTTATAAAACAGCAATTTGTCATCAAATATATTACAATTTTTTTACTCAATTTATACTTACTTTTAATGTTGTAGAACGTCCACAAAACTAATTATCACTTATGTTAGCAGCTATCAGCAGTCCTTACCTCAGTTCTCTTTAACTTGAAGTTCATAAGACAACAAATGCAGCTTACAAACTGCTGACACTGGAGACTCCTTCCATAAATTTAACATAAACTTCACCTCACAGAAAACTTCACCATATCAGTGAGTATAAATTTTTTCTTTGGTGCATATCAACACATATTGTAATCCATTTCTTATTAGTCTTAGATTATATGGCGTGTCCACCATTTATTTCCTATAGAAACAGTAACAAATTTGAGTTATTAATATAAACTTGTGATTTGCCTTACAGCCAGAATTACTGTCAGAACTGCTGTTATAGAAAATTAATCAACACCTTCGGATCAATCAGATTTAAGAATTCAGATGAGCTATGCTATATATTCAGTATGCTACTTTGAAATTTGGTATATTGTGTCTGTTACTTAAAAAATATGGCGTCCATTAGCCAACCAGCTTCCAGCAGGTATTTGATAGCTTTAAGCTACTGTACAAAAGCCTGAACAGTATGTTCGACTGTGGTCTCTTGAGTTTTCTATGTGACCTGGAAATGACTGGAGACTGGGAGTGCTTTTTACAAAAGGTACTTGGACCCCGCAGATTGGCATTTTGGGTATTTTGGTGATTGGCTATATTTTTTCTAGTTATAATTATTAGAAATAATAACAAATTAGAATGAGTGCATTCCTATAACTCTATCATTTATGTTGCAGCCAGAGCTACTGTCCAAGCCTTACAGTTATACAAAAATAATGCAGCTTCTGACCAATCAGGTTTGAGAATACAACTGCACTGTGGTAAAACAGATGAAATAATGGCTTCTACTTTCTATGTAGTGCACTATTTGTTTAACTGGAGTGATTTGGAATTCATACAAGGTCTGAAAAGTGGGAAAGACCAAGTTTAGGAATGAAATGAGTAAGCTACAGTTAACTGTAACTACAGAGAGCTGGCGTATGAGAAACTATCCAACATGAGCAACTTGTTTAGTATTAGGTAATGATATTCCCAAATTCCCTCATGTCTCAACGCTGCTCGGCAATATTTATATGTTCTAGTGACTTCCAGCTGTGGAGAAGAGCTCCAGCTCCAGGCTGCTTCAGACTCTGAGATGTGGTCTTTCCCCGTAGAGCCCATCATTATTAAAGCTGTATTAGGTTTACATGAGCTCAACCATCTGTTAAATCACTAATCACTTTAATATTCTACAGAGATAATGAGGAGAACATCTAACCCTGACTGGCACAGGATTATTTCAAGTGGTCAGAAAGGAAGTTTCTGGAAGTCGTCTGGAAGTGTTTACATGACGAAGTGTTTGTATCTCTAAGTTCCTTTGATTACTAAATATTTTCCCGTATCATCAGTGTAAGTCATTTGGCAAGAATGTTAAGATCAAATAATACCAGACATATTTGGGACTTTTGTGTCTGTGTGTTTGTGTGTGGGTATGTGTGAGACCAAGAACCCAATTTACAGCAACAATGTGTGTGTGACAAAGTAAAGAGATCTAAGGGAATAGTGTGTGTGTGTGTGTGTGTGTGTGTATACTGTTCCTGTTCCCTGCTATGCCCACATGAAATAATGACACATACACCATATGTAGTGCACTTTGTGTCCAAAAGGAAGGTTTGGGATTCGTCCATTGCTTCATATCTGATGTAGTGCATTCATGTAGAGAATAAGGAGCCGTTTATGATTCTAAACTCTATGTAGTATCTAATATGAACTAATTTGGAATTTATTAATTACCTCATACACTGGCATTGTGTAGGCATACAAGGAGCAAGAGATTCATTCCAGGTTTAGGTTTGGGATTTGTCCATCACTACATACCCCATATATTACACTTATGTTGCTATTAGGGCAGGAGAGAGTCATTTGTGTTTCATTTATCCTCTGAAGTGCACTTCAGTTTGTTCTAGAGGACCGTTTGAGATTCAGTCATCACTTCAATCCTGTGTATAGTATATATATTTGATGTTGTCTATACTCTGAATCTGATAGTTTTCCATTAGGGCCTTATCTAAATACTACATTGCATTGAACACTATAAAGTGCACTTATATAGAGAGTAGAGAGCCATTTAGGATGTAGTGTACTGTATGGGATTTGACCAATGTCTTTTACACTACATGGCCAATAGGGAGCCTCTAGGGATATTTTGTTTGCAAGGAGTACACAGCTATTTGGTACAGAGCTATTCAGGCAGTTTCGTCTACACTATATAGTGCACTATATCCCAAGTGGCTCTCTAGTGACCATGTAGTATGCTACATAGAGTGTAAAAGACATTGCCATTTGACATCAAACCCTGTAGAGTGCACTACATGGACAATACGTAGTATATAAGTGGAATATATCAAACTACATAGAGTGTAGAAGTAACTGGCTTAATCCCAAATAGCATTCTACTCCCTACATACAACATGGAAATATCCTAGTGTCTCCCTTTTGGCCATGTAGTGCATGATATATAGTGTAAAAGATATTGGTCTAATCTCATATAGTGCACTACATGAACAATGGAGAGCCACTGTGGATATTTCTATGCTGTGTGTAGGAAGCACAGAGCAATTTGGGATTTAGCCAGTTTCTTTTACACCCAAGTGGCTTTTGTCCCAATGGCTCCCTACTGGCCATATAACACACTCTGTGGGATTTGAGCAATGTCTCTTCCACTCTATGTAGTGTACTACAAGGCCAATAGGGAGCCATTCAAGATATTTCCATGTTGTATGTAGGGAGCAGAGAGTGATGTAGTACACTATTTTATATTTTATAAATTATAATAGTATATATCAATATCCACATTCTTTTTATGACAGATTAAATGACTCATTATAGCAAGCTGGATGAGAAAAAAAAAACTTATACTTGTATATTTATGTTTGCTCAATGAGTTTGATAAAAAAAAATGCTGGACAAAACAGGATTGATTGCTTGATTGATTGACTGATTGATTGATTTATTTATTTATTTATTTATTTATTTATTCACTGTATTCACTAGTTGTAACAGGACTGAAGGTCAACCAGCAGACGCTACAAGAGTCTGTGTGTTTAAATTAAATTTTAAGGTAAAATATCTTGTTTAGGGACAATTTAATATGGTGAAAATTAAAAAATATCTTGCCGTTTAGATCTTAGAGATTTTGTTTAGGAAATTAAAACTTACTGAAAAGGATAAATTATCATAATGTGTTCTTAATAGGTGTAAATTTTCCTTCTCTACTGAGTTTATTATTAGTTATTAGTTATATGCTAAGGAGTAATTTGAGAAGTTTTTTTTAAAATAAGAAACAGAGAGATACACATAATTTACCTACCAGAAAAGCATATTCACTGAAGGGGAAAGGACATGGGATGGTTAAGACACATTTGCTTCTGCAAGGTCTTACTTTCATTCCGGTGAGCTGTGAATTCGTGAACCTCAGACTTGTGAGCCAATAAAAAACAAGTGGATGGGACTATGGTGTCTTTGGTGGGGCTATGCTGTCAGAGTGGACTATGGAGATGGCTTAGTCTCTTTCTCTGTAAAGCACAGCGACACTAGCCAATCATGAGTGTTGGTGAGTTCATGTATGCGGAAGAGGGTAGATAGCACTTTCCTCTGAGAGTGTTATGCTGCCTTGTGATGCGGCATGACCTAAAAAAAAAGTGTATGGCTGGCTTCATGTGTCTCGGAGGAAGCACAATTTAGCTTTCACCTTCCCCATGTTGGTACTTGTCATATGGTAGGGAATAGCTCGAAGGTGGATAGGAATTAGCAGGTGACCAAATTTGGGCGAAAAATGGAGGAATTTTTTTATTTTTTATTTTTTTTACCATTGTTAGTGGCATATCTGAATATGCTAGTTTTTTTTTTTCTCTCCCTCTAGGATTTCATTGTAAGCATTTAGGAGGTTTAGGAGTCATTGATTACTCAATATTCCAGTGCACCTACAGTTCAAATCAAGCTCAGATCTTCTAGTGCACTATGTGGGAATGTGAGTCAGTTCATTAAACCCATGGGACCTATGAGGTTTTTATAATGTGGGTACGATTCATCTAGCACTCTTTAAATAAATGTATGTTAAATAAATACACCACGACTTTGACATCACCGAGTCCCATGAAGCTAGGTTTATTTTCTATACATGCCACAGACTTAAGAACTTGCCCACTCTTTGAGTTCAGAGAGAGAACGTGGGGCCTGAGAGGGTCTGGATCTGATATTACCACTATGAGTTACTGTTGAAATAAAACAGGACCAGGCTGAAATCCATGTGGCAGCCATCAGGCAGTAAGGCCTGTAATAAACCGAACACAGCTTTCTCATATGACCCGGTACATTCTCTCTATTTTATATTTAAGGCATGGTATTAAATCTCAAAGTCAGTTCAGCATGAACAGCGTGACCTTGGAGTCCAAGGCAAGTCCAGGTCACTTAAGAGTAAGCACTTCCTGTTTGTCTTGTTTCCAATTGACCTCCTTTTCCCTGTGCGTTGATGTCCTTATTGTCCCATGTACAGCTTCGTCCATTGTATTTTGATGTTTATGAGGTCGAGCATTGTGCTCTGCTGCTATTGTGGCCTACTTCCTGCTCCTTTTATCTTTATATAACATAACTGATACCTAAAAGGCTAAAATAGAGTCAGACCACGTTGTGTCTGCTCTTGTTTTTAAGCATTATTTCATATACCGTGTTGTAATTTTTTTTTCAACATGAAATTATTTAATAAAAATATGTTCATTAAAATAGTAGCTCCTACAACCACTACACTGGCTTATAGTGCATTAGGTGATGAAAGTATATCCCTCTGGAACAAATAAGGAATAAAACACTTTGGGGAGTGCTGTTAGGAAAATAATTATCGATGGGGTTGGATTATGCAGCCTGACACAAACCAGAGTAACTGTTGCCACCCTGAAGTTGACCCCCCCCCCCCCAGTAATTTATTAATAAATAACACGTCACATTAATAATTACATTTAATGTTGTGAAACATCAGCAAGACAACTTAGTATCTGTTATCACATTATAAACAGTTATTCCCTTACCAGCCATGCTGACTGTTACAAAGTGCTGACACTGGAGACTCCTTCCAAAAATATTACGTAAGCATTTCCACACAGAAAACCTCACCATATTAATGATTACAGGCTTTTCTTTATTACATAACAACACATTTTTATTAGTTAATTATTAAATCATGTGGTGCGTTCACCATACAAATCCCTGTGTACGTTGTCACTATAGAAACGATTACATATTAGCATGAGCTCATTAATATGAGCCTGTGATTTGCTGTAACTACTGTCTGAGCTGCTGTTATAGAATATAATAGAAAATTAATCAACACCTTCAGCGCTGTGGTTTAAAGCTTCTTACTCGTTATATACATATGTACACTAAATAGGGAATGAAAAAGTGGCTTCTACTGTATGCCTTTAATAGGTAACTTTTTAAGATTCAGCTGCCTAAGGGAATAACTGTTTATAATGTGATAACAGATACTAAGTTGTCTTGCTGATGTTCCACAACATTAAATGTAATTATTAATGTGACGTGTTATTTATTAATAAATTACTGGGGGGAAAAAAATCAACTTCAGGGTGGCAACAGTTACCCTGGCTTGTTTCAGGCTGCATCATCCAACCCCATCATTAATTAACAGCACTCCCCAAAGTGTTTTATTCCTTATTTATTCCAGAGGGATATACTTTCATCACCTAATGCACTATAAGCCAATGTAGTGGTTGTAGGAGCTACATTTTAGTGAACATATTTTATATAGGATATTATGTAGACACTATATATAGGATACAGAATAACGCCCATTTCAAGCTATTTTCTGCACTATATGTGTTCCACAGGGAAGAAGGAAAAGAAGCTCTCTTCATCCTTCATATGGATGTGCACTAAATAGGGTATAAGCGATAGTTTACTGTACCTAGTGACACAATGTGCTTAAATTTTGCTCGTTAGTGCACATATAGGCCATCAGTAAGGTCATGAATAGCGGCTACTAGACCCCAAGTAGTGCACTATGTGTCCAATATCGAAAGCTTTAAGGTCTCTACTTCATATACAGTATACCTGTAATGAATAAGGTATAAATAGTATAAATATTACAGTATATTAGATACTTTTATAGTATCTAATCTATCTATCTAATGCATTATATGTTCATTAAAGAGTCAGGTCTTTGGGACTCAGGTCTCTGGTGCTTATAGGATGGAGTATGGTCTAGTGCACTATATTGGATTTGGCCATATTTGACACTATTTGTCCTGGGGAAAAATGCCAAAGAATACAAAATAGTGTAATAAATAAATACATACATACATACACACATACATACATACATACATACATACATACATACATCCTATGTTCCCAATAAGAGACTAGTCTGGATTCATGTAGTACAACTATGTAGGGAGAAAGGAAGCCATTTGGGACACATCCAAAACTTTATATAGTGCACTTCATGAGTAATAGGGAGTTATTTAGGATTCAGCCTGCCCACAGCTCAGAGTCATCTTCCCTGCTGAGCTGCTGAGTCTGAAAAGGAGAAAAAAGTTTGTTCCAGGCGACTCACTGCAGTTTCTCTCACAGTATAAACGTTCTACAGAAAATAAGCCCATATTCTACTTTATTAATCACATGTGAAACTATGTGGCACTCCACAAGCAGCCTGAGTCTATCAACTGCTGAGAGAGTGAGAGAGAGAGAGAGAGAGAGAGAGAGAGAGAGAGAGTATTAGAGCAAGAAAAAAGTGAAAAAAGAGAGAGGGTTGAACAAAAAAAAATAGATTGAAACTCTGTCTCATCTCTCAATGTTCTGTGTGTGTGTGTGTGTGTGTGTGTGTGTGTGTGTGTGTGTGTGACTCACTGAGCTGAGAATAGTGTGGGATTATGGGATTATGGGAATAATCACAGTGGTGAGTGAGGGTCACTTACTCACACACACACTGATCATAATCAGACTCTGACCTCGTAACTTGTTATAGCATTATAGTGCTAAACGCTAATGCACATTATGTCCTTATTAATAGACATTATAATGCATTATGTAACTTTATGTCATCATATACTCTGTAAAGTGTTACACCTGCAACTACTACTAATGAGCATTAACAGAGACTTACAAGAGTCATTAAGGTATTATGTTACACAATATATTCCAAATGCATTTATAATACATTATGAATAATAGATGCATAGAAAGTATATCCAAATGATGTTTCATGATGTTCATGAAAAATAAAAATAAATAAACAAATTAAACAAAATGATGGAAAACCTGATGTCACATTAATCACCAATGTAAGATCATAATAAGGGACATAATAAGGGTTAATAAAAATATTTCATTAAAAGTATAGCTGTTCTAGTAGGGATATGAATACAATAAGGTGTTCTAACAGATACAAATCCAGATATGAATAAAATGTTTTAGAAAGCTTGAGAGAAACATGTAAGCATCAGGACTAGGATTCTGTGGGATGCAACTAAAACGTCATGCAAGTGTGAGGTTTTTCTTTCGTGTGGGTGAGCGAGCTGTCAGACAAGAAACTCATGAAACAAAGAAAGAAAAGGATCAATGAATTCACAGTGATGCATATACAGCATTCATTCATTCATCCTTAGTAACTGCCTGGTCAGGGTCATGGTGTTTTCAATTAGGCTACTAGTTTGTTTCTATTTTTGGAAAATAGAACCAAATAAAGTTGTTAGAAAATGTCACAGGCAGGTATATAAAAAAATATCTGAGTGAGCGGGATTAAAAAAGAACAGTAATGCAATTGTCTCTATTAAAAAAAAAACCTGTCTGGCTCAGGCCACGCCCACATGAGGTTTAATACTGCCTTCCTGTCCTCCTCAGTTCAGGTGTATGATTTCGTTGGTGGTGATTACAACGCAGTGTGTGTTCAAGTGGTTCAAAAAAACAGACATCAGACATCAAAAGCAAACTTCTTCTGTTTTTATTCATTTATTTTTCATATCATCAATGACAAGACGAATATTTTTGCCTCAGTAACAGAAAATAAAGGACTGAACAGTTAACAAGCATAAATATCACTTAACTCGTACCGACTGCTGCAGTTTTTTTATTCATATTGTAGGCTGCCATAACTGTTTATCGACACGATCCCAACTCAGAAAGTGGGGGTTCATCGGAAAAAATAATATGAGTTCCTGAGTGGTAAGTAAAACACTGTAGTGGCATTAATTATGATCTTTCTAACAGGAAGGCAGCATAAATCCGAATACAGATACAGATATAGAGATATTTAGAGCAGTAAACAGATGCAGATAGTGTCATTTAATTATAAGCGAAACTCTCTCTCTATAACTCTTTAGAGAGGACATAAAAAAAACCAAATTAGACAAATTACTCCTGTAATTTGTCCCTCATGGGCCAAATGCAACAACAGAGACTTCAAGAACACAAAGTAAACCTCAAGGATCAAGTCAGTGGCGCCTTTTTCACGAAACCAGGCTGATGGTGTCACTGTGACATTTGAGTTCAAATTAAAACAATACACACTGACAAATTACTCAAGCAGAGACTTCAGTAACACGCTATGTAAACCTCAAGACTCAGTCAGAGCCGTATTTTTTATTTATTTATTTTTTTTGAAGCCAGCCCGACGATGTCATTGAGACATTGCAACGAGGCGTCAACGCACATCTGCTTTCGTTCAGGCTGGAGTTCATTTCCCAGTGTCACACGCCGGGTTAATGGGCTTTAAAAGTTTCGAGCAAAGGGAAACCCCCACGGTCTTGGGACAAAAGCTTGGGAGGAATACACTCCTGCCCTTATAAGGGTAAGGAAAAGATTCCTCTTCCTGCGACTCACAGAGACCTGTGGGATCCACTGAGATATGACACAATCCCTAAGCACTAAGGAGTGTGTGTGTGTGTGTGTGTGTGTATGGGGGATGGATTTTCAGTATCGCCATGAAAACAGATTTCACACTGAGGGGAAACGTGATCACTGCAGGGGAGGCAGACGCGTGGGCTACACACACACACACACACACACACATACACACTGGAATCTGTGTCTGCTCTCAAACCTCAGATGGACCAAACATGGTCGCAAAAACACTCATTTACTGCATTCATTCGCACAGTTTATGCTTTTCTTCTCACAGAGGTTTATTTTGTGGTGTTTATTCTACTTACTGTTTTTATCATTTTTATAAAATGAACTAGATTTGGCATTAAGGATGAACTTCTGTGCAGGTGCTGAGGAATAAAACACTCTGCATCATGTTATGCTGTTGCTGGAAGATTATCCACCATCCTGAAGCCCTTCACATGGTGGAAAATGACGTCTTTGCACAGTAATTGTGTTGTAATGATATTCAGAAAAGGTCGATGGAGTCATCATTATGATCAGCAGCTTCTCGTGACCATAGATTTTGGCGTGGCAGGACGACATTAATAATAACATTGCCTCGAACTGTAATAAATGCAGGGGCTATCACACTTGACTTATGCTAAAAGCTAGTGAATTTATCTAGTGAATTTTTTCAGAGTGACCTTATAATTTACAGCGGTTGAGCGTTGACAACAGTCAGTCATCCAGCACATAGTCTAGCTTGTTTTTGAGCGGTTTTAGACATACCTCTGTTTAACTGTGTTTAAGCTAATATCATTAACCATGATATGGGTTGCCAGGCTTCAGCATAATTTCCTGAAATTAGCCCAAAGAAATCTGGCAGTTGGAAAAGGGAGGCATTTTCTCCTCTGATTTTTTTCTCAGCCTTTCTCAGTGTGTGAAATACTTCCCATTTTTCCCACATATTGCTGATGTACTGACATCATCCACTCCATAATCCCCCTTTCCACTCCCAGTCCTTGCAATATGTCTTACAATAAAAATGCTTCTGTACATCATAGACCCACTGTCTGTACTTACACTTTGATTTTTGTTAAATATGCATTAGATTTAATTCCTATAATTAAATTAATTTGCTATAATCCTGGTGGATGCAGAGTCAAATCAAGCAACCCTGTTATTACCTACACTATATGGCCAAAAGTTTGTGGACACCTGACCATCACACCCATATGTGGTTCTTCTGGTTCTTCCCCACAACTGTTGCCACAAAGTTGAAATTGTATAGGATGTCTTTGTATGCTGTAGTGTTACAGTTTCCCTTCACTGGAACTAAGAGGCCCAAACCTGTTCCAGCATGACAATGCCCCTGTGCACAAAGCGAGCTCCATGAAGACATGGTTTGAGAAGGTTGGAGTGGAAGAACTCGAGTGTCCTGCACAGAGCCCTGACCTCAACCCCACTGAACACCTTTGGGATGAACTGGAACACCGACTGCACCCCAGACCTCCTCACCCAACATCAGCATCTGATCTCACTAATGATCTTGTAGCTGAATGAACACAAATCCCCACAGCCACGCTTCAAAATCTAGTGGAAAGCCTTCCCGGAAGAGTGGCAAGTGGCAAAGTGGTGATATGTTATGAGCACTACTTTTTTGTGTTCATTCATAATGCATAATAAAGAGAGTTATAAAGTGTAATGCACTTTCATAAATAATTGCAACAATGTATGCAACAATGTGCGTAATGCCTTATGAATGTATTATAACATGGTATGTATGTGTTCGTAGTTTATTATAGATATGACCTTCATAGAACATGTTATCAATAAAATATTATTTTCTCCCTGTTACTAGCAGTTTATTTTAATCATGTTCAGTGGAGCTGTCGAAGATATTTTATAGCAATATTAACAACATGGCGAGATGTTAGGCTGTGCCTTAAATAATTAAAATAACAAATTTTTCATCACAGCTCCTACTACTGTCTGGCATTCACCCAAAATTCATGAGCGTGTCATACTTCCCAATTTAATTGTACAGCAGATCACACAGTGATTTTATTTAGTATATTTTCTCATCCTCCCCCGTCAAATTAATTCCTGGCTACACCACTGACACCAATAATAGTCTTACACATAGTAGTGTGTGTTAAGCTGTAATGAGTGTACCCACTGGAGCAGTGTTGCTTGGATTTCCAAAAAAAAAAAGAAAACATTCCTATATTTCTGTCATTATTTCTTCCAAACCTACTGTTTCC
Source organism: Pangasius djambal (assembly GCA_022985145.1). NCBI lineage: Eukaryota > Metazoa > Chordata > Actinopteri > Siluriformes > Pangasiidae > Pangasius > Pangasius djambal. The sequence continues at coordinate 25,398,788 of CM040979.1, forward strand.
TTCACATCCTGTCTCTATCTCTTCCACAGGTATAAGAACCTTTGGAAACACTTTCTATGAAGGTCATATCTATGTATAATAATCTATGCACATGGTCATATCATGTTATAATGCATTCATAAGGCATTATACACATTGTTATAATCATTTATGAAAAAGCATGACACTTTACAGCTACCTTTATTATGCATTATGAATTTTATTATAATTAATTTTTTGAATTTTATTATACATTATTATATCACCAAGCACCACTGAATTATGAGAAGATATAATGGTGACTATGACATGCTATAAGCATTGTTTATAATGCGTTCTTTAAACAGGTTATAAATGCATTATAAACAGTGCTATCCACGGTAATGCCTTTCATTAAATAATTTTAATGATGTGTATAATGCCTTGAGAATGCGTTATGTTATGAGAATATTCGTAAGTTATGTTACATAAGGCCTTCATAGAAAGTGTTACTGAAATTTTTAGTTTTTTTTTTTTTCCTTCTAGTTTTCTTGGAGGTTGGGAAAATAATGTCATGCTGGATCATATAGGGACATCATAAGAGATGTCAAATCTTAGAATTGCTGTAGCACAAGACACAAAGAATGGAGAGAGAGAGAGAGAGAGAGAGAGAGAGAGAGAGAGGCTGCGCTGACACTCTGGACACACTAATTGGAGCTAGAATAATTAGGCGAGCCCGTCTGCTGGCTGATTGTGTGTTTGAAGCCCAGATGAGCTGTTCCACTGTCCTCCACAGAGAGCCATTGATAGGGACAATTTCTTGTAAATCCTTCAGTGTGAAAGCACGCACACATCCTTCCACATCCAAAATGCAAATGTAGTTGATCATTTAAACGCTCTCACTGATACTGCACCAAATTATTGACTACATAGAAAAGACTGTAGCTTAATTGTTTCATTTCAAGTATATAAATAAAGGTCTGGGAATATATTTATGGAAAAGATTTTGTTAGTTCATAGCTACATACAGTATATTAGCAGCTTTAGGCCCCATTCACACCTGGCATTAACATGCATCCTGGCCAAACGGATCACAAGCGGACAGTCGAGACGCATAGCTGTTCACACCTGGACTTATAAATGCGTCTCCAGTGACCGCTTGTGATCGAATTTCATACATCATGCCCGCAGTAGGAAGCCTGTTTTATTACACAATTATTGCACATTTATTACATCAATCTTCAGCTGCTTTTATTTTGAGGCATGAATGTCCCACGAATCCTATCTCATGTACCTGTATGCACTGTTTCAGACATTTTAATCATGTGATCTGCTAACAAAAATTAGAACTGAATTAGAAATGAGACAACAAATGAAATATGAAAAGCAGCTGCTTTTGTCTCTGCTGTTATAACATTTACCTGTATGCATTAGCATAGCAGCAGAGAGCTCTACCGTTCAGCGTGATCTCCAAACAGTCTCACAATGATTACATCTTTCCCGGCTAGGGCAATGATGCAGTCGATCAGGAAGTCCTTCATTGCTGTCCGGAACACATCAAGACCCATTTCACGCTACAAATGGCCATACGGCCGAATTCATCATTTCTTATCATTTCTATCTTTCTGTTATAATTTCTACACTCACGCTCTGAGAGGCAATGTCTAATGTATACAGTGATACCAAACTGCACTAAAGGAAAAAAGTGATTCTGGTTGTCCAAGATGGCTGCCCATATATAAAAAAAATAATACAACATTCAGCTACTCAGAAAATTTTGTTTATAGATGATAGTAAGTATGCAGGCACACGTAAAGAAATGCTGTAAAGCATCGATGCCTTCAAAAATAATGAAATGCAACATTTTCTACATGAAAAAAGAATTCTACTACAGTATTTGTTGTGACAACCCTTTGCTTTTTAAAAATGCATCATTAGTCCCAGGTACACTCTGTGCACCTTTGCACTGAGGGGGTCTAAGACTTTTGCACAGTACTGTATATTTAGGAACATATTGACTTATGTAAAATATAAGTAAACATACATAAGAACATATTAAACCAAAAGACACACGATGAACAGGAATCCTGTCTCAGAAGTGGTTCGATTAATCTTGCAATGAAGTGGCTCACAGTGACTCAATGATACAACTTTAACACTAAAGAAGAAACTAAAGCTAAGAAACTAAAACTAGGAAAATTACACAAAGATGCAGGTGAAGAGAAAGAGGAAAAAAGGTTACGGAAGCTTGTTTCTGCCACATTGAGAAAATATTTTGCAGGTTTATCTCACAATTGTGACTTTTTCGCCTCACGATTGCAAGTTAATAACTCACAGTTGGGACTTTTTAACTCACAATCGTGAATTACTGCGACTTCCGCTTATTAGACCATCCTTTCCCCCTAACCAAGCCACACCAACACCACAGACACACTATCCTGTCCGGACTAAGACACTCTCCCGGAGTGATCAGCTCTCTTTATAAAGAATACTATGTATAATGAAGCAGGTTAAAATGCCTGTTTACACACTGCTGGGTTTTGTTGTGCTTTAATTATTGGAAATGTAAGCACTAATTTGCAATTATGTGACATTAACTGGCAATTGTGAGATATGATATGTCACAAATGTGAGATTTAAAAAAAATTACAATTGAGTGATATTAACTCACAATTATGAGATTAAAAAAAGACAATTGAGTGATATTAACTCACAATTATGAGATTTAAAAAATCACAACAGTGATATTAACTCACAATTGTGAGATAAAAAGACACAGTTGGATATGTCATGTCACAAAAAAAATCACAATGATATTAATTCACAATTAAAAGATAGAAAAATCACAATTGAGTGATATCAGCTTGCAGTTACAAGGTTAAAAAATCACAATTGAGTGATATCAACTCACAATTACAAGATTAAAAAATCACAATTGAGTGATATCAACTTGCAATTACAAGATTAATTAGTCACAATTTTATGATATTACGTTGTAATTGTGAGATAAAAAAAACCTCACAGTTGAGTCTTTTTTTATATCATATTTTTTATATGTGGATATTGCTCACACTCCGAAACATGCAGAACTGAATATCATCACTGTTTGTTTTTTATAATGTTATGTGAAATATTCTTCTTTTTTTTAAAAAATAAAAAAAGGCTCAGAATTCAGCAGCATAAAAACAACAACTGAGGATTGTTGTACTGAGCAAAATGAACTTTTAAGGTGAATTTGACCTGTGTACACCCTTCTAATTTCGTCCGGAAGTAGCTAAAAACTCCAGTAACTCACACCATTTGAACTCCTGCACTCATGTTGATTGTGTTAGTTTTCCACTGAGCTGAATCATGTGCTTCAGAGGAAACAGTAAGAGCCTGTAATCTAGATTACAAATGCAAGAATTAGTAATGTAATTATTCCTAACAAACAACAACGGTAGAAACAAAAAGCCTAAGAAAATATGTACTCTGCACTGCACTACTATTATAGACCATGTACTAGCTAGCTAACTGAATGAGTGCATTGTACATAAATCGAAATAAATCCACATACAGCTACACCCGTAGCCTAACAGAAACAGTAAACACACATGAGCTCTAGGTATACGTACGTTAGACAAAATTAACATTTAATTTTATTTCTCAGAGTTAAAACACACACATGATCACAGTGCATTATTGGTCTTTGCCTGTGAAAATACCACCACTGAAATAATGATTATCAAACAGGATTAAAATATGAATGATTTGTATTATTTTCTTATATACTAGTGAAAATGCTTAACTGAAACTAGCTTCATGCTTCATTGTTGCCAAATGTGGTGTAAATTATTATTAAAGCTGTTAGTGTAATTTTGCTGGCAAGTAAATAATCCACTGTTAAGACAACAACCATTTTGTGAAAAAGATTTGTTTAAATAAATAAATAAAGCATTTTAAATCCTTAAAGGACGATTTGGAGAAGATAATGTGATGTAGGTCATGTGGTTTTGGGGAAAAAAACACTGTTTCACTGTTTAAGAGCCTTTTTTTTTTTTTGGCCAATACACAGAAAGAAAGATTAGTTGAAAGAGCTGTATTATGGTAATGTGTGAAAGGAAAAAAACAACCGGGTTAAATCATGCCATCAGTGTGCAAGTCTGTGTGCTTGAAAATCCTTTTAGGTCCAGGTTTAATGTTCATTTATAACCAGAAAAAAAAGGTTTGAATTGGCTATCTGGGTTCATAATTATAATATGACAAGGTGTTGACAGTCAAGGTGTTGACTGTGTCATCTAATTACACAGTGTTGAGCTTTAGGAACAAAGTCTATTCAGATTTTCATTATATTAAAAGCAAAAAAAAAAAAAAAGAAGAAGAATCAACATTCAGATCTTTTCCTCCATTTTTAGTTGTCGAACATAACTCAATAATTTATGTTTATTATACCATAATTGTGGTAAAACGCATTATCTAAACATTTTGGCAGAATAGTAATTCTTGTGCTGCTTGATGAGGCAAAAAAAGGAGATTTTTACTAGGCCGCTGCCAAATATTTAATATTTTCATTTATAATTTTAGCTTTTCTGTTGTTGTTCTGTTTGATCAGTTACACTGTTTAATTATTTCAGTTTTTAAAATGCCCTCGGGTAGCAGAAGCAGTCCTCCATCTATACCTTCTTCTTGTAAATTCTCAAGCTGCTGACGGCGAGTTTTGTTTACTGAGTTTGTCGATGTCATGGAGTATATTTCTTGGTATTTATCGGATACTGTTTATCATGGATTGTATGTTCTAAGTATGTGGATTGTATACGCTGTATCTTTTTTCTTTTCTTAGAGTTCTTTGATAACACTTGACAAAAGCACAGTTTTTTTTACTGGGCAAAAAATTGTAACAAATAGTTTAGAGATATTAACTGAATATGATTACATTATCCAGGTTGAACATATTGTCAGATAACGGAGTCGGATACAAGTGCAGGCGAATTATTAAAGGTAAGACAAAAGAAACAAACAAGAACCATGGACGTATCCGAACAAGAGCTAGGAAAACGAGGCATGGATCACAACAGGTGTGAGTGAGTGCAGTGCACATGGTAGAGTCATATGATTTGCAGGGCTGCTGGGAAATGTAGTTCGGTGTCATTACCGATGCTAACATGACACATATAACATGTTCTAAACAAATACAAATATAGATACAAATAGTAGGTGCACTATTCAGGTTTTTTTTTTTTTAGAAAGCTTGCCAGAAAGCTTCACATTCCGAGTTTGTGTGTGAAACAGGACTGGTATCCGGCGACGTGCATGAACCGTTGTCTTTCTACTTTATAATCCTGTTAGGACCACATAAGTAAAAATGGAACCTAAATACACCTGCAAACACGGCACAAATTATTGAGAGAGTGCTGTAGCTATATCATATACATATATTTTACAAAAATAACATGATATACTGATGCCACTACACATATACACTAAAGATGATGAGTTGAACCAAATTTTCTCAATTCTGTGAAAATTAGGAGTGATGCGGTAAAGCAAGAAATCCAAGCAAATGGCTGGAATGTTTCCTCTGACCAATCCTGTGGTGTGTGAGCTCCAACATTTCTTCAATTCCGAACTCGCAAAAATGGAAGATAAAATATAACCGCGGTTTCATCTTATTAGATTTGGTTCAATTCGATTCAACTTTATTGCCACTGAGCAGAGTACAAGTACAAAGCCAACGAAATGCAGTTAGCATCTAAGTAGAAGTGCAACACAGCACATCGCATTAGGCGCAAAGTGCAAAGAGACAATCTTATCCTGTCATATGAAGTCATAGGGGCGGATGGGTTGCCAGGTATCATCAAAAAAACCGCACAGAAAGACTTAAAACTAGCTGATTTTGGTGCAGTTGGGATCCATGAATTAACCGAAAGGGAAACTTTTTGTTTGCTGACATCTTCTTAATTATTAAATAATTATATATTAATGTTAAGTAATAACTGTGATAGACTCAATAATTCCAGGACAACTAATAGACCCTTAAGCAACAACAACAAAAAAACATAAACTACACATAAAAGCATCTGTGTAATGAATAAATGTTAAATGTAAACTATATATTGTCATGTACCGATGGCCAGCTTTCTCCATGGTGTGTGTGTAGAGTAGATGAAGGGGAAGGTGGAGGGATCAGAGGCCGTATTTAAAGCTGACAGGTTAAAGCAGAGAAGCGCAGTGTTACTCCCAGCAGCAGCTGCGCTCTGTGCAAGCTTCTCGTGTCGGGCCGTGATGGCTAAACTGCCATTACAATAAACCTCCCAGAGGAGACACTTAGCACGCCATCTGAGCTTCATCATTAAAGACGAGGTGCCGTCTGGGATGCCTTCGAGCTGTGGAGTGTGGAGAGAGCGCCATCTGTAGATGGGAGTGAACACAGCCGTAGTAGATTAAATTCATTTTTTTTATGCTGTCTTTGATGTACACAGCATTGGCCCTAAAAAGTTTATTATAGTCTATCCCACATAACAAGACACTGATATTTTAAAGGTATTCAAACAAAGAAAAAAGGGAGGCCCTTTTCTCTACAGCAACAGATTATCACTGTAATTAACACATTTAATAACAGTGTACAACATTAGCACATTTAATAACACTGTACGAAGGGATAAATATTCACATATTTACAATATATTTTTTGTGAATCCATTTATTTCTGTAAAGCTGCTTTGTGACAATGTCAATTTTATTCAAATAAAATTGAATTGAATTGAATTGTACAACATTATCATAATATTATTTAAAAATGAAAAGGACAAATTTGTCTCCCGTATTTCATAAACTTCTGTGGAATTATTTCAAAATGAAATGGACAAATTTGTCATCTGTGGAACTAATGGGATGAACACAAATGTTCACCTACAAATTTATCCAAAATAAGGAACCTAATAAGACAGCTGTCCTTTTGCTGCAAATCAAATTGGACATTTATGTTCTTTAAAGAATTAAACACTTTAGGGCATGCTGTTATAGGAAAATAATCAATGACTGGGTGGTGTGATGTGGCCCAGCACAAAGAGGAGTTGAATATTTTCCTTTAGCAGCTTACCCTGAAGTGTTTTATTCCTCTTACACCAAAGCAAGTTGCCAACATTTACAATTTTTTTTTATTTATTAAAGAACGTTATGCATTGTTTCTGTTCATAGTTACATTTAATCATCTGTGTTATTACATCGGTACTGCTATAAACATTGTAAATCAGCCCACTGTAGCCTCAGATTCCTGAGCCTGATGCAGCTTTATGCTGTTGTTGCTCATCCGCTTCAAGGTCTGGCATTGTGGCATTCTGAGATGCTTTTCTGCTCAGCACGGTTGTAAAGAGTGATTTTTGAGTTACTGTAGACTTCCTGTCAGCTCGAACCAGTTTGAATATTCTCCTTTGACCGAGGTGTTGGATGTTTTTTTTTCGTACCATTTTGTGTAACTCTAGAGGCTAGATATTGGATATATCTATACATATATATTAGATATTGTTTGAAAAGGACACCACATTATACACATCTAAATTAGTCCCAGGCACCCAACAATCCTCCTGCTCTTAGGACAGTGGCATTAATATTATCTGTACCCTTGGTCTGTATAAATACCATAGTCCCATTTATACAGACACATTACAGATTAATGGTGTGTTTTTTTGTTTTTGACTCACTATAACACATGGTCTAATTTCTTCCATCTGAAAAGCATCATACATATATTCAATTCTGAAGTCTGGAGCCCATGGACATCACTGAGTTTCCACTGAGTTTCCTTCCTGGAGATGCTTTGTCAGGCCTTCACTGCAGCCACCGTCAGTTGCTGCTTGTTTGTGGGTCTTTCTGCCTTCAGTCTTGTCTTCAGTAAGTGAAAAGCAGCTCTATTGGGTTGAGATCAGGCGACTGACTTGGCCATTGAAGAATATTCCATTTCTTTGCCTTTAAAAAGTCTTGAGTTGCTTTCGCAGTATGTTTATGGTCGTTATCCACCTGCACTGTGAAGTGGCATCCTATCAGTTTTGTAGCATTTGGCTGAATGTGAGCAGAGAGTATAGCCCTATACACCTCAGAATTCATCTTGCCACTTCTGTCAGCAGTCACATCATCAATAAACACCAGTGAGCCCATTCCATTGGCAGCCATACATGCCCATGCCATAACACTGCCTCCACCATGTTTGACACATGATGTGGTATACTTTGGATCATGAGCTGTTCCTTTCTTTCGCCATACTTTTCTCTTCCCATCATTCTAGTACAAGTTAATCTTGGTTTTATCAGTCCAAAGAACCTTATTCCAGAACATGATAGGCTTTTTTAGACGTTTTCTGGCAAAGTCTAATCTGGCTTTCCTGTTGTTGAATGTTACCAGTGGTTTTCACCTTGTTGTAAACCCTCTGTATTTACATCCATGAAGGCGTCTCTTGACTGTAGATTTTGACAATGATACGCCTACCTTCTCCAGAGTATTCTTGACTTCTGGTGATGTTGTGAAGGGATTTTTCTTCACCAAGGAAAGGATTCTGTGATCATCCACTTTAGTTGTCTTCCGTGGTCTTCCAGGCCTTTTGAATGTACCAAATTGTTGATTTCGCCACTCTTAAAGTTTTTTCTATCTTTCTGATAGGTCTCTTTTGTTTTTTCATCCTAATGATGGCCTCCTTCACTTGCATTGAGATCTTCTTGGACTTCTTGGAGCTACATATTGGTAGCTCCAGTCGAACAGCTGGCAAATGCCAACTCAATACCTGATATCAACTCTAGACCTTTTATCTGCTTCATTTGTCTTGAAGTAACGAGGGAATGGACCGCACTGGTCAATTAACTTCTTGTCAGTCAACTGTCCAAATACCTTTGAGCCCCTGAAAATGAAGGTACTTTGTTGAAGATGGCTGTAATTCCTAAATGGTAAATGCCATATTTTTGTGGAACCTCTTAAAATAAAGCTGAAAGTCTACACTTCGATCACATCTTGATTGTTTTATTTCAAATCCATAGTGATGGTGTATAAAGGCAAAATCACAAAAACTCTGTCATTGTCCAAATACTTCCAGACCTAACTGTGTATATATATATATATATATATATATATATATATATATATATATATATATATATATATATATATATATGAGCCCAATTTTGGAAGAATTTGAAGGATGGAGGACATATCACTAATCAGGCCAACGTCCTCAGGAATTTCTTGCTATTTAAATATGAAAATGTGCATTTCCGTAAGTGCATCTCATTTAATTAAGAAAATCCTACAGTGCTGAACAAAGCGTCTGAATAAAACAGTGACCCTTGAAAAACAAAAGTAAGGCCCTCGTAATCGAGTGTGTATTGTGACTCAGGGCACTCAATGACACACACACTCTCCCACGGCTCACTTCACCTTAATTAAGTCATTGTGCTCACCACTTGTAATGCTTTAACAGCATGGAGAAAGACTCACACACACACCCATACACACGCATACACACACACTTGAACAGCACATTCAGTGCCAAGCAGCAGTGCCATCTTTTGTCCTATCAGAGGAGAGGATAAAAAGGGGTTACTAGACAGAAGCTCTCATGAACACCTAACGAGAACTTAATAAAATCAGGTTAATGTGCTTAATCCTATAGATTACTGATTAATGCAGGGAAAAACCTTCACTACTGTGAAACAACTATAAGCTTTTGGTATTGAATGGAAACCATGTGTATGGTTATTTACCCAAAATATATTATACTTTAAGTGTCTCCCACACTCATCCAGTTTTTACTCCAGTAAGCATGTCAAACACATTAAATAACAAAGTTTACAAGCATTAGCTCAATAGAGTTTGCAGGACTACCAAAATAATCAAGAACCACAAGCATGAAACCTTCAATAGCCGTCTTTCTGCTAAGAATTTAAGCCCAGGATTTTAAGCTTAGACACTTATAAAAGGAATGTAAGCCTACAAATTTAAGCACAATATCATAAACTCAGGATAGAAACTAAAGCTCACAAAAATAAAACCAGGAACTTTAATCCAGGACCTTTAACCAAGGAACTTCAGTTCAGGAACTTTATCTCAAAAGTTTAGTTCAGAAATGTCTGCTCAGAAACTTCACCCAAGGAACTTGAATCATAGAACTTAAGGACCAGGAATTTAAAAGAAGGAACTTTAGACCAGGAACTTCATCTCATAATATTTAGACAAGAAATTTAATTTCAAGAATTTCAGTCAAGTAACTTAAATCTATTTCAGACAAGTAACAGAAATTGTAACCCTGGAATTGTAGTCAAGGAATTTCAACTCAGGAACATAAGCCCAGAAACTTTAGTTTAAAACCAGTTTAAAACCAGGAAATCAAGCCCCAAAAACTTAGTCCAAGAACTTTAGCCCTGAAAATAAAGACCAGGAACATTTTCTTCTTCTTCTTTCGGCTTTTCCCTTCAGGGGTCGCCACAGCGAATCATCACTCTCCACCCAGACCAGGAACATAAGATATGGAATTTTTGTCTAGGGAATTAAGACCCAAAAACCTAAGTCCCAGAATTTTAGATTAAAAACTTCAGACTAAAAACTTAAGCTTTGAAAGAAAAGACCAGGAATCGAAATATAGAAACTTTAGCCCAAGAACTTAGAACCACAATCCTCAGCCTAAACATTTAAGCCCAGGAAATTAAACACACAAACTTTCGGCCATGAACATTAACCCAAAAACTTTAGCCCAGTAAATTAAACCCAGAAAACTGAACCTAAAAAACTGAACCCAGGAACTTTACTCCAGGAACTTTACTCCAGGAACTTTACTCCAGAAACTTTAGCACAGGAGCCTATACTAAACCCACACACTTTAGCAACTGGGAACAAAACTACCTCTGCGTCTCTGTCACTAATATCAGCAAGTATATGTTTGCCCTGCTGTTTGTTACTATGCAGGAGTTTTATGTTTCTGAACCTTATCATATTTGGCTCAGAATCATCTGCTATCTGGAAGGCCGGAGATAAACTTTTGCAAAACAGTCAATTTGTTTGCCTGAGGGAACCAAATGCAACTGAAAAATGACAGAGCTGAACACTGAACACAGGGAACATTGCCTCAATGTGTCTAACTTCTCTGCTAATTAGAGAAAAATGTGAGAAGTTTAACCGAGCTGTCAGTCATGCCTCTTTGGACACTGATACAAAATGATAGTTGGAATAACAGTGAGTTTTTGAATCATTTTCTGTTCTGCCACATTGAAACTGTTAGATCCAGATGTCTTGATGAACCCCAAGGCAAGGAAATCTTTTTTTTTAAACTTTATTGTCGTCATACTTACACATTCACTTACTGATCACTTTATTAGACACCTACTTTGTTGGTGTGCCAAATGTCATATTTTTCCAAACACAGTGTGTGTTGGCTTTTGACCACAGGACTAGATGTTTGGTTGGTGGACTGTTCTAGCCGTAATCTCAGCCTAAGATCCTCAAGGATATTTTTTGTACACTTCTCTGGCCACAACCTTCAGAATCTTGAAGGTTGCAATCTAATTGGCTCTCCGAAACTTCTGGACATCAGTTTCCATACATTGTGACACAGTGAGCTTTTCAGAGCAACATACAGTCACTGGACTAAAAAGCTTCACAGAATCCCATCATGAAAAGTTATTAGAGAGTTTTGTTTGAAACATTAGTGTATGGAGTAGTAGCCATTTGCAATGTCAGTCAAATGCACTCAAATGTGAGGTAACAAAATACACCTGATCATCAAACTCATATGTGCTCTTTGAACATCCACATATGGGTGTGATGGTCAGGTGTCCACAAACTTTTGGCCATATAGTGTATACCATACTGTCTAACAAAACCTAGAAATCTGGCTTGTGATACTAACCCAGAAATGCTGCTGTGCATGATACACTTCTACCACCACCAGGAAAACAGGAAAACCCAGAGGAAACCCAAATGAGAACATGTGAAACTCCACACAGACAGTAACCCAGTGATCAAACTGGCAGCTGTGATGCGGCAATGCCGCCCACTGCACCACTGCATGTCCACCTTTACTTTATTAGGTCCACCTACTAAACTACATTTATCCAAAGCCACTTGCTTGAGGAAGAATCCAACCCAAACTTAGCGCTAAGTTCATGTTAAAGGTCTTGTTCAAGGGCTGAACAATGGCACTGTCACAGTCCAGTCCTGTCCTTTTAACCTCAGAACCTTCTGTCACTAGTGCACAACTGGAACTGCTGAGCTGTAACTTCTGACAAAGGAGGTGAGGCAACTCAAAAGTGAAGCAAGAACAGTAATTTCCATCAAGACGTGAGATGAGTGCTGTTTTTTGCCTTTACAGAACACTGTGTCCAAGTCAGCAGTAATGACAGTGAAACTATAAGAGGAAGAACAGTGGTCACATAGTGTGTGTGTGTGTGTGTGTGTGTGGTGAATTGGCTTTCAGGAGGGGACAGAATGATCTGTAGTTTTTTCCTGACTTTTTAGCCAGTCAACTGCCTTTAAGGTACTCTGTGTATGTGTGTGAATAACTTGTAGGCGTGAACTGACCAGCGTTTGCCTTTTAGTTCTAAGAAAAAACAGTAGCATCCAAAATATGTATCATACAGCCCACTAGAAGAATTGTATCACTTTTTTTTAAAATGTATTTAAGTTTGATTTTCATGTTACATGTGAGGCGTCGTAATAGCGTTGTTGGAAGGTTAGCAAAGCAAGTTAAGCGTACTCGCTACACACACTCACCAGAGGCACGAACGATCTTTCCTACTTCCTTCCTTTATTTTTCTTTTTGTGCATCAGGTAAATGGGAACTAATAGCAGGTAGGAGATAAAGCTGTGAGTAGGGAACTGAAGAAACATTGGACCACAAACACACACACACACACACACACACACACACACACACACACACACACACTATAGGATTATTCCGAGGAATCATTCAAGCCAATTGTCTGGATACTTAATTTGCATAACACTGAGGAAATTAGGTTCAACTGATCATCTTTAGATTATACACAGTGAATCCAGAAAGTATTCACCCCCCACCCCCCAAATAAAAATGATTATTTCTCTTTTTGATGCATTGCAACATCAAATGGGATTTTTTTCCCCTGTTCATTTTGAAGTGATTCTCTACAGAAATAAAATTGAATATCTAAAAGTCCTCAGAATTATTTAAAAATAAAAAATTAAGTCTCCTCCCACTTTGTCACGTTAGTGTGAACGCATTTGTGTCAGTTCTTCATCAGTCGCTGCACTCTTTACAATACAATTCTATTTTATTCATATAGGCTTTTTAACAAATTTACACATTGTCCCAAAGCAGCTTCGTAGAACTGTGGATGTAGATTTAGATTTTTAATTCGCAAGCCAGAGTCAACAGTGACAAGAAGAAATCTCTGTGAAACAGTCAAGAGAAAATGTTTGTATTCCCTTAGGACAAAAACGAAGAAGTGAAACAAATTGCTTTTGTGCCAAGAAGACATTTAGTGAGTTTCAATTATTGCAACTTCCAAACATGCCCGAAACATGCGCTTAGGTTCAGCTTCGCACTCATACTTGGCCAAGCTTTGCTCATTCTTCTGTTGTAACTCTGCCAGATGTCATGCACTGATTCGGTGTGAGCCTTCTTCAAGTTTGGTTTGTAGACTGTAAGGCTCATGGTAGAACCTTTTCTCAAACTATTTTTCTGTTGATTGTGTTGTTGGAAACATCTACATTTCATCTTTAACTTCTTAGAATTCTGTTATGTTGTAGATAAATTTGTTGTATTTGTTTTATTCATAACCATGGAGGATGCAAAAGTTTGCACTCCACGATCAATATGAGATCAATAATAATAATAATAATAATAATAATAATAATAATAATGATGATTGGTTGTAAACCTCAGGCGTCCACGATTATGATTTATATATAATATGTAATATATAATATGTAAGAAATGTGAATTAATTGTTACGCATCAGTTCTGTCCATTTTTCAATAATAATCGATTTATAATCAGTTTTAATCTATAATAATTTATGTTTATTGCCTCGATTCATTTCAATAGTTTCCTTTTAAACTGATGCAATGATCCAAATCGTCTGATTACATCCCTAATAATAATAATAATAATAATAATAATAATAATAATAATAATAATATATTTTATTATATTATACAATGTATTATTATTATTATTATTATTATTATTATTATCATTATTATTATTATCTAATAGTGAGGCAGAGTCTCACTCTGAATCTGTATGTAAACACAGGATTGTTAATGGACTGAAAGTGATAAATGACTGCAGGGTGAGAGAGGTGTAGGAAGAACAAACAGAGATAGAGCTAAACATGATCAGATCATGACACTGCAAGACAGTTTCACACTACGTTGTATGATACCACTTGAATCCTTCATCATATGACTGTCATAACCATGCCATGGCTGATGTCGTATACACAAGCACACACACACACACACACACACACAATGTGACCTCTGTTCTTCTTCATAGGTTATACACTGTCATCACTGTTTATTTTCTCAAACACACAGCGCTCTGATGGGGAAAATAAAACATGCCCATCACACCCATCTTCATGAAATCTGCCTTGTGGTTATGGCAGTCTTATAGTTTACTGGTAACACTTTACTCGAACTCTGCGTCATAAGACTGACGTAACGTGTCACGGCAGCCAACGTCCACGATGCATGAATGTAGAGTTACAATTAGCAGTAATGTTTACGGTGGCTGTCATAACGCCTGGTGCCATGACAGTTTACATCATAAGTACATTATAATTTGCAATAGAGATGAGGTTATTTATGCCTTGCTCACAGAAGAGCTGAGAGTTTAGGTGCTTCTTGAAGGTTGTGATGGAATTAACAAACCTGAGCAGATCACTTCACCATCACTGAACCACTCGGAAAAATAAAATAAACTGCCATTCAAATTTAGGATTCATGATTTATGATTTAGTATATCATTTATGATCATTTATGATTTATTATATGTTTAAATCTTTATTATTATTATTATTATTATTATTATTAAGATGTGGCACGTCTACCATACAAGTCCCAGCGAATGAGCAGTTACTATAGAAATGATAACACAGTAGAATGAGTGTATTAATATAAACTTTAACTACTCAGAGCTGCTGTTATAGAAAATTAATCAACACCTTCTGACCAGTCACAGTCGAGAATTCAACAGCGCTGACGTGATATAAATGATATTTAGAAATACATTTTTGAGCCTTTTAGCTCCGGGAGGTTGAAATCTTGCTGAAAAAAAGACACACGAAATCCAGCTATGTTTCCACCATGTCACGGAGCGGAAAGAGAATAAACGGTTTCCAGGATATTCCTGTAGGTTTGGAATTTTCTGGAATTTTCTGGTGGTTTGAAATACCACCAGGACTCTCTAGTGTGTTCTTTGATGTGTATCAGAATAGATTTAGCCATCAGAAACCATTAGGAACAACATATACCATTAAAACCCATTAGGGACCACTATCTCTAACGGCTTTGAATGCTGGGATTTATTTTTTTTCAGCCGAGGAAACCGTTTTTTTTTTTTTTAAACACTGAAGTGAATTAAAGTGTTTATGACTGACAGAAGAAATGTAGTCTGGTTGGTTCTGAAACTATAAAACTATAATCACTGATTAAAGCGAGAAAACAGAGCAGGTATGTATCATTACACCTGAGAGGTATCCAGATTTTAGCCAATTACACTTAATGCTTTGTCTCCCTCATGTGGTGATACACATAGCCACTGACATTTCTGCGAGCACTTCATAACAGTGGTTCACACTGAGCATGTGTGTAGCTAGTTCTCTTTCTTGTGGTGATTGATGACTATGCTTCTCATGGTTGCATAAAATATTCCATTCCGCTGTGATTGTAATTATTACCGATTAACCCACAACGATGTCGAATTCTCGATTCTGATTGGTCCGAAGGTGTTGATTCGTTTTCTACACCAGCAGTTCTGACGTTAGTTCCAGCTGCAAGGTTTATATGAATGTGCTCCTTACGTTTCTATAGTAACAGCTCATTCGCAGGGCAGATGCTCATCATACTTTAAAATAAGTGTTGTTATTTAACTACGAAAAACGTATAATTATTGATATGAAGTTTTCTGTAAAGAGACATTTATTGAACATGTTTGGAAGGAGTCTCCAGTGTTAGCGCTTTGTAACAGTCCAAGGTAAAGCTGTTGCTTTTAAAGTTTTGGGAAAGTTTTCAGGACAGTTTTCAGTTTGCACTTTTTTTTTTTTTTTTTTGGGTTTGTCAGTTATGTGACAGGTTGCGTTTTTTTCTCACTAACTTCATGAGAGAAAAAAGAAAGGCTGGTGAAGGAGCAACTGTTTGCAGCTGCTATACGTACGTGATAACAGGAACTAACTTGTTTCACGGACGTTCCACAACAATAAATGTAACTATAAATGGATAAAAAATGTATGATGTGTTACTCTTTACTGAATAAAAAAATGTAGTCATATAAGAGGAATAAAATTACAAAAAAAAAAAAAAAAAAAACACAACAACATTGTTGATTATTTTCCTATAAGAGTATACAACTTTTTTTTTTCTTTTCTTTTTTTTGTTCTTAGCCTTTGTTGAAGTTCACGCAGTGATGCTGGGCTTGATACACTTGTAGTGGGATGGAGTGGAGAGACAAATTGTAGATAGCAACACATCAGCACAGTCACTAATTTTACGCCTACAACGTGAGCTGTATGAAAGATTAATTAATGCTGCTATAAGCTGGGTGTGACTAAAGCTGCCATTTCTGAAGCTTGCTACAGAAATAAAATTAAATACATTGTAGATGCACTTGGCATTTTTTAAATAAATAAAAAAAAATCTACAAACAGCTTAATTAATAGGTATTCACCCCCTTTTTTTTAGCATTCTTAATTAGGATTAAATATGTTAAACCTGGGACCATTTTAAATCCATTTGTGTCCAACTGTTTGCTTGCACAAGAAATATCTCTGACGTTTGGAGCCTCACAGCTAAAACAGCAGATCAGATCAGTCCCGTTGTCATGAACTGCCCATGAAGCTTAAAGATTAAAAAAATAAGAGAGAGAGAATTATCTATGAGTCCAGCTACATCACTGAAGGGGTTGCAGAGCTCACTGGCTGAAATAGGAGAACCTGTGCAGACCTCAACAATATCAGCAGCCCTTCACAGATCCAGCCTCTATGGGAGAACGGCTAGAAGGAAGCCACTACTGAGAAAGGCTGTGTTAGAAAATCTGAGAGCTTTTCAGTTTTGTCATCTGATGAGACTAAAGTTGAGCCATTTGGTCTAAAGACAAACCATAATTTTAGGCACAAACCAAATACAGTCCAACATCCAGGTAACGCCATTCCTGTGATCAAGTGTGGTGGTGGTAGCATCGTGCTCTAGGCTTGCTTTTCAGTAGGAGGAAATGGAAATCTTGCTGCCATCACAGACAACATGGATGGAGCCAAATATAAGCAAATTGTTGGGGCATCTGCATTTAGGGCACAAATATATGTTCCAACAGGGCAATGAGCCAAAGCACTGGACAAAAACTACAAAGGGGTGGCTTGAAATAAAAGATCGTTTGTGTTCAGACTCATATCCAATTACATTTACTGCATTTGGCAGACGCCCTTATCCAGAGCGACTTACAATTATCTCATGTTATACAACTGAGCAGTTGAGGGTTAAGGGCCTTGCTCAGGGGCCCAGCAGTGGTACTGGGATTTGAACTCTAAACCTGCCAAGCAGAAGTTCGACGTCTTAACCGCTGAGCCACCACTTCCCTTAGTCCCCACTGAAAATCTGTGGCATGACCTGAAAATTGTCATTCACCAACATACATCAGATTCATAATATTGTAGTAGTTTGAATTTAGTTTACAGTTAAAGAGGTCGCTGGCAGCAAAAAAAAAAAACCTGAACTAATTTTATTACCAGTTACCACTTTATTTCATTTGTTTAGGCAGGAGTTTTTTTTTTTTTTTTTTTGATTTCACTGGATTCTGTTAGCACATAATTTCATTACGATAGTTTTGTAGTCAAACGTGACCTGATGTAAACAGAAGTCACTGAAAAGGTTTTCCTTCTCAGCTGCTATTTTGCTGGTTCTGAGAAACCCCCAAAATGTCACATCCATTCAGTGGAGTTTGGTGATGAATCCGGGCCCCGTGTCATTCCTCTGAAATGACAGCAAGGGGAAACATGAGTCTCTCCTCAGAGCCAAAGGGCAAACGTCATTAAAACACAGACCACCAGGGGGCAGTATACATCGCTCGACATTTACTTCTCCAGGGTGTGAATGTGATACGCACACGCAGACACAGACACACACACACAGGGTTAATCTCATTCTGCACAAAGGACCCAGAGAGATAGATAGAGAAAGAGAGACAGATAGAATGTGTGCCTGTGTGTGTGTGTGTGTGCGTGCGTGAGTGCTTGCGTGAGTCTGTGTGTTTGTGTGCGCGTGTGATGGACTTCCATTAAGGACCTGAAAACTCAGCAGTGACAAAGTCATCCAAGAAATTTGGTGGACAGTCGAGTAACACATACGCATGAGAGTAACACACACACACACACACACACACACACACACACACACACACACACAAACAAACAAACAATCATATCCTTATTAGGGATGCACTTCAGTACTCAGTATCAGATTGTCACCTCTCCTAATCCATATGTTTGATTTAATTAGCTGACCAGGGATCACAGTGACCTGAAACTGTGCACGCTCACTTCACTCTGACTTTGATTGATGGCTGCTGGTGTCAGTCAGGCATGCCCATGCATAAACATACACACACACACACACACACACTCACTCACTCAGGTCGGCACTGTATACAATGTAGTATGCTATCAGCTTCAGAGTTATTTGCACCCTGTCAAAACGATTGTACAAACACATTGATTCCAGTTTTCTGCTAAAAAAGATCCACACAATGATGTGAATTTTCCGATATAGCGCTACTTAAGCAGTTTAAAATGGCATTACACACTCTCAGTACCATAATTAAAAAGGAAAAAAGTGGAGGTTTTCCAGGAATTGGACCCATGAGCAAGAAAAAGCCCCCAAACCTACTGTTTTGCAGCTGGTGGTTCAATGGTTCTTGTGAAGACTGATGGCACCATGAATTCTGCTAAGTAGTCGAATATTTCAGCCCCAAACCTGGTTGCCTCTGCAAAGAGGTTAAGACTTGGCCACTTGGCCATAGATGGATCTTATTAACAAAATAATCATCCCAAACAAACATCTAAATCAAAACAGAAATGGTTGAGATTACAAAAGAATGCAATGCTTTGGCCCTTTCAGAGTCAGGAGCAAACCCTGTTAAAAACATGTGGTCTGAATTGAAGAGGACAGTCCACACGCACAAACCCATGAATAGAAAGGCGCACAGTGGCGTTATTCTCTCCATGGAGGTCTCATAAGTTACGCAAATGCAAATAATTTCAAAACCAGTGTTCTGTAGAGACAATCTACTCCCTTTTCAATATGTTTAATATTAAAATGTCATAGTTATTCACTGCATTTATTTTCATGAAGGATGCCAAAAATTATGTCGTTGTGCATTTTGCCAAGGCTAACTCTGAAGGAGCTGGAGAGATCAAGAGCTCATATGGGAGAAGCTGTTCACAGGACAACCATAGCCTGGACACTCCACAAAGCTGGGCTCTGTGGAACAGCAGTGTGAAAAACAAAACACTGTTGGGAGAAAAAAACAGATGAAAGCACATGTTGGAAACTCAGCAGTTCTCTGGTCTGAACAGACTAAATTTGAACTTTTTGACCTGGGCACATTACACTATGTTTGGTGGAAAACACAAAACTGCTCATCAACCCTGATTGAGAAGCATGGTGGTGGTAGCCTCATGTTGTATGGATGTGTTTCATCAGTAGGGATTGGGAAGCTGATCAGGGGTGAAGGTAATATGGAGTCAAATACATGGCAGTCACATGGAGATTTGAGACTGGGACAGAGGTTTTAAAAAAAAAAAAAAAAAAAAAAAAAAAAAAAAAAAAAAAAAAAAAAAAAAAAAAAAAAAAAAAAAAAAAAAAAAAAAAAAAAAAAAAAAAAACAAGCATACTGCCAGAGGTACAGTGGAGTGGTTCAAAACCAAGAACTTGATTATGATAGACTTGCCCGGTCAAAGCCCAGACCTCTATCTTATTGAGAATCTGTGGCAAGACATGCTGTTAAACAACCGTCTCCATCGAATCTAATAGAGCTGGAGCAATTTTGCAAAGAAGAGCTGGCAAAACATCAGGATCTAGATATGCAAAGCTGATAAAGACATAGGTTGCAGGGTTTTGTAGAAAAGTGGCAAGCCATATCAAATGCTGTTTGGAAATTGCAAAAAGGTGTGTTGGAGAGTCAGCATACATGTGGGAAAAGGATTTATGGTCTCTGGCCATGGCACAAACCCAACACTGCTCATCAGCCTGAGCACACCATGCAGGCAGCGAAGCACGGTGGTGGTAGCACCATGTTGAGCTTTAACCTTGGCCTCTTGGTTGCTTCTCTGACTAAACCTCTTTTTACTTGGTCACAGACTTTTGTCCTGGTTGTGCTATATTCTTTCCACTTGTAATAATGGATTTAATGGTGCTCCCTGGAATGGTTGGGATTATAACTAAACAATGGATTGATACTTTAAGGACTTTGTCCCAGACTGGTTTTGAGAGCTTCTTGGTTTTTTCTTTGCTTAGATAGGACCTCTAACAATTTTTGCAGCCTTCAAAGAACAGGTGCATTCATATTGAGATCCTGTGACACGTTAATGTGGTGAATACGTAGCAAGCACAATGTTGCCCCAAACTCTAACCTTACAGGCTTTTTTGGGTAGAATCATTACATATAATCCCAGTTAAATTAATTTCAGTTCCAGGATGTAATAGTTCAAAATTTGGAAAAGTTCAAAGGGGCAAATGTTCTCATAAGTACAGGCATAAGAAAAAAAAAACTGACTTCCTCCATAGGGGCCAAAGCTAAAATGAGCTAATTAGAGTCTGCTCTATACATATCAATTATGGGAACCAGGACTTTTTGTCTTCACAATGTCCTTAGCTCTCATGAGGTCAAAAGGTCTCTCTAAGGATGAAAATAGACACATACATACATGCTGAGGGACAGGTTATATATTTTTTATTATGTATGAGGAGATATTACATCGGTGGCTCATTTTAGCCGAGCTACAAAACGGTCAATGAGCTTCTCTTCATTACAAAGTGACAAAGGTAGAACAGATTCACAACATCGGGTCATCACAGAACGGGAAACGGCTCCGGGGGCTCAGAGAAATCACATCGTCTTTAATATTCTACACCTAGATGCTTTTCCACTTTTTTTTTTTTTTTTTATAACATCATACAGATAATGGTTTAGACTAAATGAACCATAATATTTGGTTGACCTTTTAGGAACAGTATCTTTAATACATCACAAAATACATTTTTTTTAATATCCCAAAGAAGCAAGACTTGCAAGTAGGCATTTAAAGAGAACTAAAATCTACAGCTACAAAAAAAAAAAAAAAAACTACACCGTTAGCGTTTAGCTTGGCGGAATCTCATCTGTTTCCCCAGTCTGTGTTGGGTGAAAGAAAACAAGGCAGATTCAGGGGGACATATATACACAAGTCCGTATTGTAAAGGCTATAAAGATTCGCTGCACATCGTTAAGTTGTCTCTCCAGGATCCGATCGCTCCTGCAGGAGATTTGGAGGGGTCTGAGGAGGTGTGTCGGGGCAGGGGGGGGCATTTGGGTGGGCAGAATGGGGGGTTGAGGACAGGAGGAAGGCTGCCAGCATCTATGTGGCGTATCTCGTGGTCCACTGTCGAGCTATCCTGTCATGTTCCGCTCTGTTGGTCAGATACTGAGTGGCTATGCTTCCCACCAGAGGGTCCGCTACAAGAGAAAGAGAGAGAGAGAGAGAGAGAATGTGTGCGTGACTCAGGTGCATTAAATCTCCATTTATGTTTTATATGGACCAGTTGTTTTATTGGACCGATCACAGCGCACTCTCAGAATTTTCCGGTCTTTGCTTCCTGATAACATTGTTTCATGCTTGGGAAATATCTATGGTGTCCCATCCAGGGTTTATTCTTTCCTCACACCCCGTGTTCCTGGGATACTCTCCGGCTCTACCGTGACCCTGAACATGATAAATTGCTTACTGAAGATCAATCTGTCCGACTGTGCTTTTTATTCAATCTTTATAGCAGCAGTACAAAAACGTTGGAGATTTAGGTATCTGATATAAATGTAACTGCACACAATTAACAGAAGAAAATATGTGCAAACTAGTCCTAGGAATTTTGGCCTATCGTCCCAAAATTGGTGAAGTGTCTGCAACTCAGTAATGATCCAAAAAAAAAAAAAAAAATGTTGAGATCTGTAAACAATATGGCAACCACATGCCATCAGTCCTAGCAGGGTGGAGCTTGGTTTGCTCAAACAGCTGTGATGTGTAAATGGTTGCATTGGTTTGCACAGAACCTGAAAGGCCCTGTGTGAAGTTTTGAGGCTGAGTCATGCATAACAAGTGGAGTATGTTCAAAGAACTGCTTTTCTGATCAAGCTGAAATTCGGTACACTGCATTTGTTACATAAAAACATTCCTGCCATCAGTTAATCAGCTTTCAGCAGTCATTTGACAGGGTTAGAATTGAGCTACCATCACAAATCTTTAGAATTCTACATAACTTGGCAATAACTGGCCACTGGCAGCGATATTTACGAAGGGTGCCTGGACCCTACAGATTGGCATTTGCGGCTATGTTTGCTATTCATTTTTACTAATTATCAAAAACAGTGGCAATAATTCTGGAGCTGACGAAACCATTTGCACAGCTGACAATACAGATTTATGAAGACTGATGGCAAGTGGCTGAACTGAATTCAGCACAAGAGTAGTGACTTGCCCAATACACAAACTGGGATAAATTCCCACTCTGATAACTGTATAACCCAGTACAGTACAGTAACTGGTTAGATGGTGACTCCACTCCACAAGTTTACATGTAACACCACAGCCACAGGACCAAGTTTTTTTTTTTTTTTTTTTTAACATGAAGTAACTACCCCTTTAGTTTGAAGTTTGTGTAACAGACTTCCTCAGTTAATACCTAGAACCTGAGAAGCAGAAAATGATGAGTGAGCTGGAAAGCTGCCAAGTTATCTGTGGAAAGTTTTATGTTACTGACTGACAAGCTTAGATGCGAGTGTAACTTGTGTATGCCGCATTCTGAGCATTCTGGCATTGTTATGCATAGAAATTTAGAATTTTGCCTTCTTTGTTCATCATGTGTACTGGTGTAGCATAGCATTGAATGCATATTGTACGTCCTGATATATTGTTATACTGGTATATTAACTCACGTGTGTGTGTGTGTGTGTGTGTGTGTGTATATATATATATGTGTGTGTGTATATATATATATATGGTTTACAACTGCAAAGGTATAACATCCATACACATACACAAGCACAGAATCATATGCAGACAGCTTGTCTAAACACATTTATTCAATAAGGCAGAGAAAATGACAAGTAACTGAACATGATTTAGTTGCTCCAGTGTACAGTGTTATGGTCGTATTACTGATCTGACATTACTTTCATATATATTGCCTTTGTGTGGTCTGGAAGTTAATTGGGCAGTGACACAGTTTGTGTTGTTTTGGCTCTGTACTCTAATGCTCTGGATTTAATA